>OX376697.1:503374-703821 GCA_947389925.1 Coelopa pilipes
CAGTCGTTGTTGTAGTCAATTGTGACTGTTGCTGGAGCTGATCCTGACGAACGAGCAACTGCCGAAGTGATGCAACTGACGAATGTCACTGCGCACGCATCGCCCCTCATGGCGCTCGTCCCGGCGTCCCCACGGCTTCGATCGCTGAACGGCCCACATGTCGGACGGGGGAAAGAGTCCGAGCAAGGAGGTGCCAACGCCAGTGACAGCGACAGCGACAGCGGACCGAGGTGAGGCGACGTGAGTTCTATTGAGTTGAGTATGATTAATGCGATTGCGATGGGAATTTAATTGAAGTCGCGGCGCGGCGGCGGGACGAGGAGCGAGGGACGCGGCAAGGGTGCTGCGATACCGGAAGATACTTACATGCAGCAGGGAGAACTAATGGAAATGCTGAACACAACGCAATGGAGGAGATTGCGAGAAAGTGATTGGGGAGAGTGATTGACAGGCATCACATCCTCGATGCGTAGGAATTGAAATGAATTTCCATTCAATTTCAGGGCCTCGGGATATTGTGTTTCGTCAACAGACATATAAGTCAGTTGAGAGTTGTTTGTTATTTTGTTTTTTACTTTTTGCGTTCTTTTTATATACATTAATTAGTACACGAAAATTAACGCACTATTTTTTTTTTTAATTTTATTTGTTCAAAAACCCGCTTGCAAATGCAGTCTTTCATTTACCGAGAGTTTTTTGTTATCTTTTAATTTCCCGAATTTTTAATTTAAAGTTTAAAATTCTCGGAAATCCCCGGCGCTCTGCCTCCTGCCCCACTTTTTCACACCCCGACACCGATGTTATCGCACGAACAACAACAACTGCGCATTGCCGACCTCACCGCCACCACCATCATTCACATCAACAACAACAACAGCAACAAATAACACAGTGGCAACAACATCCAAATCCAATTAAAATGCCTCCGAAGAGCTAACGACTTATAAATGCGAGTTAAATGGCACGGCGTTCACTCAAAGACCCCTCCTGCCCCTCTACCACCCTCTCTGCCACTCGTGCCACGCATTCATCGCACTCGCTCTCGCTCTCTCCATCTCGTGGTCCTCCTCTGGGCTGCGCAGCCTCGCCCGCCCCGTGCGGCCCTCATCCGTTCACCTTCACACCATCCGCGACCAGGACGCACTGCGTCGCATGCAACCCTCATTTTCACACTCATTCGTCTTCATGTCCCTCAACGCATCGCACACACACTCACGCTTACGCACTCCCACACACTCGCGCACGCACTCGCCTCACCGACGTCTCCATTCACACGTTTCCAAATGACGCCGCGGCCCGGAGTCGACGACGATGGAGTCGCAGTCAGCGTCGAGTCGGCAGATCCCATTTCCATGGAGGTTTCAATTTTTTGACAAACGACTGACATCCATCAGTGTCAGGGCGGCCGAGGCCGTGACGGGGCGGGTGGGGGTCGGGCGCAAAGGCGACGATGACGACAACAATAGCAAACACGCCGAGGACACCCGCAAGCAGCCAGCAGCAGCCTCAGCACTATCAGGGAAGGCCACGAGCAACAGTCGTCGAGTGAAAGCGACTGCGAGGAACGACACGGGGGGATCCCGCCAGAATATGACGGAAAGGTGGGCTGGGCCGGAGAATCTGGTCCAGGGCCGACAGGGTTCTGGAATTAAGCGGCTGCGTCGAGGGATTCCTGGCTTTCTGGGGTTTTCCGAGGTGCATCTGGGACGAAGGGCTTTGGACTCTTGAGCAGAGCAATGGAGATTCGTCATCTCATTGTGGGAGGATCTTTGGATCACGCCCCGAGGTCACGGAGTGCTTGGCGTCATCCCCGTTTCTGCGCCCGACGAGATTAATGCGTTCCAGATGTGGCTGAGGTCGGGTTCATCCTTCGCCTCGCTGATTTAGAGCAGGTGCCGCCGACATCTCTTGTCTTCAGAGGATCATTTTATGAAATTTCTTCCGCGTCCCTCGTCCGACCCTCTGATCTCTCGTCACAGTCCCATCGCATCTCATCTCATTTCCCCGATCGACGGTTGAATGTCCTGCGGTTGTAAACAACGATCGCGAACGCACGATGCAGCAATTGTGGTTCTTGTGCTCGCCCTGCCAAATGGCTCAATCTGGCAATATAAAGCTTCTGCTGTCGTAGTCGTTGCTCTGGTTGCATGACAAATTGCCGATAAAATCTCCGGCATGAGTGAGTGAGTGATGCATGAAGCCAGAAACCGAAACGCATCGCTATCACGATCGCGATCGCTCGACGAGAAACCGCAACATGTGCGCCGAGCAGTGGGGCAGAGCGGAGAGAGCGGCAGGCTGGGGTGGAGCGGAACAAAGGGTGCGGTGGATGAAAATGTGCGGACATGCGGTGCATGTGGTGGTGCCATCGTTGTTGTAGTTGCTTGCTGGCTGTTGTTGTGTTGCGCGATCCCGATCGTTGGCTGGCGATCATTTAACGCTTTGATGGCGAACGTTTATGACGAGTGTCAAATGAAGACATTATGTCAGAGGATGTCGGCGATCAGCGAGTGCGAGGAGGAGAGGCCGACCGTGAGAGAGCGTAGGGAGGGCAAGGGGGCGAAGGAGTATCATAAATGGAGGAGGGAGGAGTTCAGATCCACAATAAATCCACGAGGAGCGAAGGGATTTCAATGGGAAAGACTACCAATGACAGAGATGGAGAGAGTGAGAACGAGAAGAAGGAATCAAGGAATGTTTTGCCGAATTACCGATCGCTAATCTGTTAATAAGCCATTTAGTACGAAATTTTGTTGAACTCCTGGGAAGGAGTGAGAGGAGTGGAAGGTTCATTAAAGAGAGTTGCGAACTTAAAGAATTTCCATAGCAGTCGCCGCCTTTCACGGAAACCACAAACCTCCTAGAACTCAGTGGCATTTGAGCAGATCCTTCGAGGACATACCTTAAGTGTTCCGACGCAGCATCGCGTCTCTTCGGCTGAGCGTGACAATCGCAAAACCCCAGAGATTTCCCTAAATCAAGTGGAAAATCCTCAGAAACCCAAACGAAATGAAACGTAAACAAATTTGACAAACGAATTCGGCATTGGAAACGGACAACATTCTTATTGTTGCATCGACGGCTGTCTGTCCGTCCGTCCGGCTCTTGTTATTCGTTACACGGCAGACTGGGCAGGTACTCAAACGAGCGCGGCCTCGAGTACCTGTTGCGGTTCCAGCGAAGACGTTCCAAATCGCAGGAACCGCCTTTCAACAGATGATCGATCGATCGACCCACGATGGTCAGAGGTGAGACGAAACCGCCAGCATAAGAGTGAGAGAGAGAGAGCGTGGCGAGCTGTCAATCACGAGGCGGCGGGACACCTCGGTTACCCGAACATTATTATTTCGGGAACCGATCGACAGGGCAGCAGGCGTCCGCTGAGAGGAACCGAGAGTTGCGGCGAGCCCAGCAGTGATGCAGAAGGAGACACTGGTGGGAGGGAACTAGAGAGAGAGGCCAGCTGACCGTGAAGATGTCATTAGACAAGAAGTCGCTTCTGCGGAAATGACCTCGGGTCGATTGGATCCGGCACGCCGAATTCGCCAAGGACGTGTCCGCCGGCCCGGGAGGAGGACTTTGAGCCTGGCGTGTCCTGTTGGGCGTGCAGAAAACGTTGCGAAATCGCAATTACCAGGGTCCAAAGTGATTCGCCTCGATCCGGTTGGATTTCGAGGGACACAAAGTCCGACCGACCGCAAAATCAATTAGCAGCGGCTGGCTGCAGGATCCTCCCGGCCGCCGAGAGTCCCGGCTGTGCCGAATCCCATCGTCTTCTTCGCCAGGCTCGCCTCGCCGCTCCCGATGGCAGTTGTCGGCGCCCGGGGCCGCTCGCCGGGAGCCCCGGGGGTCGTCGTCGTTGTCATCTGCTGCGGCGACGTCGGCGGTGCGTTCGGTGACAGCGTTGCCAACCACAAGGCGATCGATTGACGGCTGTCAACGTGACGTGGACGACAGCGATGTCAGGCGCTGATTTGTGGACGTCGTGCGATGTTGGTTTACGATGTTGTTGCTAGTGTTGGGTGCTTCATGGCTGTGCTTGTTTTTGTTATTGTTTCTGTTGATTTTGGCGGTCGTTTTTACTGTTCGTTTTGATGTTTCTGTTTTGGCCTTAGTTGCTTTCTCGTTCCTTTTAATCATTCACGTAGTCGCCAACTACTTCCATCTCTTTCCAATAACTCAGAGCTTTGTCTTCTTCTCCGCCATTCCCCTATCCGCTTCCCGTCTCTCTCCACAGTTTGAATTTGTCAACCTCGTCTGTCGCATTATTTATGTCGCGTTAGGCAGGGTTGCCAGCTGTTGGAGGTCGGGGGCTTCTCAAAACTTGTTCCTCATGCTCTCGCTCCCTCCACCCCACACACTCTCACTTTCTCGCTGTCTATCTCTCGTGTGTGGCATTCGAACATGTGTTTGGTCTCCAATTATGATTGTTTTTGTTGTCATACTCGAGAATGAAACTTCAACAAATTTGTTTATTGCTTTCGCTGTCGTTGTTGTCGTTGTTAAGAAAATATTTGTTGAGGTCTCAGATTTCCCCAATTTCGCTAGAGGGTGAAACATTTGACGAGCCAAATTTTAACTTGCCTTACTTTAACTAGACATCAACAAAATTATGCGTTTTCAACAATCTTTACAATATTCATTACAAATTTGATTTAAATATAAAACTTGATGTTTAAAAATGTATAATTGCATATTAAGAAATTGGTTCATGGAAAGTGACATTAGTATGAAGCTTCGGCCTTTTGTCTCTTTTGAAAAACTAAATGCTTAAAGATAAATATTGTGATTATAAAAATAATTTTCTACAAAGCGAAAATATTCCCAGAACCTTATGCAAGGACACTTTTTCAAGCTGTATTTTTAGGCCTATTTCTCTACGACCGCCTTCAAACTCTGAGAAATCCGAATCAAGCAAATGTTATCAAAACAAAAATAATTCTCAATATGTATTTTCACTTTGTATAGCACTAAGACTCCTGTAGTTCCTCTCCTTGTGCTTCCATTATTTCTATTTCTTCATCCCTCAGTTACTCTCGTCCTTCCTCCACTTTTCAATCTACTATTGAGGTCCAGTAGCCTTAGAATTAGGAAAAGTTTGTTTATTTTTCCCAATTGCAATCATAATGAATGCATTTCCTAGGGACGTGAGACGAAGATGGAGGAGGAGTGCTATGGAGAAAGAGAAAGAGAGAGGCCTCTTGAAATTCCATTGAAGATAAACAAACCAACTGTCGTCCACATCGTTGTGCCTACTGCTAGCGTAAACAACACGCATACGATATCCTTTGTATCCTTTTGTAGCGGGCGTCCGAGAGCTGAGCTGCCAGCAACATATGGTGATATGTTTCAATTATCACTGTGCTATACTTTTTAACGAGTTTCTTCAGACGACGGATCCGGTAGTCATGGCATCGATCACACATATGGCCTTTGGCAGGGTTAGATATTTTTCGATATTGGCTGTTCTTTCGGAGTGGAGGTCAGATTTTCAACAATTGCTTTTCCTTAGTTCGTTAGTTCATGTTTCTATTCCACACCAATATACCAATACTCTCGTACTGTTCTGACTTTCAACTTGTTGGCATTATTTCACTGCGCTTCTAACAGTGTCTTTGCTGCGTCCAATTTCGAATTTCTAAAGCCCAATTTCAATTTCTTCGGCCTCAATGTTCCTTACTTCGGCCTCAGGTTTCATTGTTCGTCGATTTTCCACGCCGTGGATTTTGAACAACTGGTGCTGATGCTCGGCTTCAATTGGAAACTACTTGTATCCTTGCATTGTTCTACATCCTGTCCGTGCGTCCAGCTCAAGTGGATCGACGGGTCGTGTCAGGATGTGCGTCGTCTTGAGTTTATTTAAGATTTCTGTTTCTTTTCCTGCATTTCGTCGTATTTTAATTTGTTTCAAATTTGTGAAAAATCGTTCTCAATTTTCACTCTAATGCCATTGTTGTTATACGTAGCTCTTGTTGTAGGTGGTCATGGTGTGATTGTATTTGATGGTGAGATTTCTATTTTTGTTACTGTGTCTGTTGTTACTAGAGGGCTTGTGACGAATTTGATCCTTTTCTCTACATTTTCAATTCGAATTTCGTCAGTAACTCACGGCCATAAGTAGTTTATCGAGTTTCCTTGGAGCAGAAGTAATCACTTGGTTCTGGTTTCGGGGTCATCAGCGAGATCCTCTGAAATAAATTTGGCGTTCAGTTCAAGGCCTCTCACAACACCAAATTGTGTTGGAGAGGGAAACGAATGAACTTCTTCATCTTTGCTTTTCTGATACCAATTTATTGGACTCGAAATTGAGTTCTAATGCCTGGTGCTCGCGGTTCCCGTTCTAAGAACTGGACCTCTTTCATGAGCTCCAGGGTCCAGATTCCGTTCCTGATCGTCCGCGTGGAGATCCCGACGAATCGATCAGGCAGCTGCTTGAACCAGTTTCCAGAGACCACACTTCTTCGTTCACGTCAAACCGCAGCCGCAGAACTCGGTCCAGAGAGTTATTAACTCTACAATGAGAAGATCGAGGCTAATGAAAATAATGAAGATGACTGTCTACAAACGCAGACGCAGAGTGGTAGGAGAGACGAAGCCAGAGAGAAAGAGGGAGACGGGCAGCACCCGACTTGATCCCGAGCAAATTGCCAAGGATCACATAACACAACAGCGCCGGTCGACCGTCAGCCACGTCACATCAAATCGGAGCCGAGAACAAATCATGATAACACCTGATCGGGATACCAGGAAATTTTTCGGCTCCACAACTGATCTCGACGGCAGCTGATTCTTTAACTTCAATGCAAAAAACAATGAACGAAAACTCAAAGAGGAGTCGAAGAAGGAAGAACAAAAATAAGACAAAATTGAAACCTCAACGAAATGTCTCAATTTCATGTCAGAAAGTGATCTGAACTTGGCCCAGAGATGCTTGATAATTGCAGGTTGCGAGCGAAGTTGCTGTTGTTGTTAATGCCGAAGCAACTGCGACTACCTGACATCGGCAACATCCCAATAGGCAATCCACGTATCCTTTGCAGCTCCCTGCGTGTCCTGGGTTGGGATCCTTCGGCCGGTTCCCGCTGCTTCTAATGTCTAAATCATCTCGCTCTGCTCGGCTCTGCCCTGTAATTAAGGCGTCGCCTCGGTCCGAGAGGCGTCCTGGCCTCACTCTTGGTCGTGCGTCTCCCTCTCCCCTTCCCCCTCTTCCTGCTGTTTCTCCCTATCGCTCTAGCTCTGGGTCTGGTCTTCCAATTTTCTCGGTTAACGTCTAAATTTTGAAATTGACACAAACAAAAGGTTCCTCGACTCGAGTGCCCACCCCTCCCCTCTCCTCGCTTGCCCTCCTGGGGCTCTCTCTCGACTCGACGGATTCCTAATTAATTTCGGCTTCCTCTCCAGGCGTTGCTCGGTTCGTGGCGGACGCCGGCACCGAGACGGCGGTCGAGGCCGACACCGGTGCCGCCACAGAGTCGGGAGATCTGTGGATCGTCGCCGACGCCTGCCGCAGGGGTTCGCTTGGGATCGGCAGCGGATCGTAGCCGGGCCGGGCCTCGACCTCGGTCTCGTTCTGGGTGAGGCGGGGTGAGGATCGATGGGTGTTGCTCTCGCTGTGATCACGAGTGAAATATCGAAATGCCGAAGTGGCAGGATCTTCCTCCGTGGTTGTTGTAGTAGCACCAGTTGGGATGGGACATGTTGTTGTTGTTCGGATTGTGCCCAGCGCCAACACGCACTCGTAGACGTCGGTGTCGGCGCGCGTCTCCTAGAAAGAAGTCGCTGGTGTTTTCGGTAGAACTGCCGTCAACATTTCTGGGAAATTCCACAGGCGTCACATATTTCGGAGAACATGAATTTTCGAAATTATGAAACGAAATTATGAAATCGCTCAAATTTGAATTATGTGGAGATTCGAAAATAATGAAATTGAAATGGAATGTTTCTTTTCTTTTTTGTAGAACAATTAAGTATATTTTTCAATATTGATGGAGTATTTAAAGTCAAAAGATTTTCTAATTTAATTAGTAAAAAATTAATTCGTATTCAAAGTAATCAACGTAAAAGATTTATAAAAAAAATGCACAATTTATTTGTGTAATATATGAGTTAATCAAATTAGAAATGAAACCTGACAAATGTATGAAATATATATTTAAGAAGATGATGTACTAAGAACATTGTTGGTAATAAATACTACTTCTTGAAATGCATTTCCTTATATCTGAGCAATTAGAATATTTTGGCAGAGATATTCATCTGAATCCTTCGGTCTCCTTTCCTTCCTTCGATCCCTCCAGCGTCGCGTGGCTCCGAAACCATGGCGGGGCTCGATCAAGATGAAATTATAAGGACATTAGAGTCGGCAAGGAGCGATAAAAACCGAGCGAACAACAAAAGTGCAGGCCGACCTTTAAGCTCCCGATCGAGGCGATAAGAGGAGTCTCCGTGAGTTCAAGAGTCCTCTCAAAGCGAGGAGCGCGAAGGACCTGGGAAGGTGGCACAAACATGGCTGCAGGATGTGAGCAACATGTTGGGTGCACGAGGCGAGGCGAGAGGCAGCCAACAGCGAAAACAAAAAATGCGCAACCAAAGGATGCCGATCGTCTAACCTCCGACAGTCTGCGGCCTGCCCTCCTTATCTGATCTGGACTAAATATTCCTAATGAAGTCATTATCGACTGCTGAGCGCCGATGGCTGCAGTCGAGCAGCCATCTGTCTGTCTGTCCATCCGTCTGTCCGCCGGGCCTCCTATCTCTCCATCTGTCTGGCTGGCTGCCTGCAAGCGATTCCACTTAAGCGTGGCATTGCCAGCGTCCCCGTCGCGCCATCGTCCACGTCTCGTCGTTGGTCCTTGAGCACCCCAGGCAAAACCCTCCGATTGAGGGCGCGAGCTCGGAGGAGGGGGCGGTACCTTGTGCCAAGTGTTCGCCGGCGGCGTCTGCGAAGCGATTCGCCATGATCGTCGCCCATCTTTTCTCAAATTTTTACTCGTCCTCCTCCTCTTGTGATCTGTTCTGCTGGAGATCTTGAAGTGCTCAATTCGTTCCGTTCCGATTCATTTGGTCTTCCAGTCCATCGGGCTCTCAAGTGTTCCATTAGGACGCGCATTAGCGGCCTATTGCGACAAATTAGCGCTGCCGCCGCCCCTCCTCGTCCACCATGCATTCATCTCAATCGTTGATAATTGAAAAATATTTTGTCATCTGAGAAAATTGCCCCGAATCGATTCGAAGCGGATGCTTGAAAGGATTTCAAGTGTCTCGCGGTGAGTTCGGGAATTCTATGGAGCCGAAGTCCTTTCTGAAGCAGCCTTTGTGGGTAGAAGTATTTTTTTTAAGATAACCGAGTAAAAATGTTGGTAAGATTAGGAAATAAATACATACATATTCTTCATAGATTCTGCAGGACCCAACCTTTGAACCACAAATGTTTCAGAATATGTTCGTTTCTACTACAAATTGAAATTCTTCTTCGCCGCACGGCAAAAAACGCATTATAGAATGAGTATTAAACTCTATTATGGATTGTAGCTAGAAGTTATGGTTTATGTTTACGTTGTTTTAGTTTATACGGAATTTTTATATGTTCCACCTCTCAACCTCTATTAGAAAATGTTGCTCAACAATATTCGTTATTCCTGTTTCATCTACCTCGCCCACACATACGCGGGCGTCTGCCCATTGCACCACGTCCGACCGTGGACACAACGGGAAAATATGCAAGCGGAAGTGCGATTTATGGTCCGTTGTAAACATAATGTCTGATTGATGTCCGACGTAAATTTACACAGGGAAAACACCCGAAGTATAATGAAAGGACATAAAACTTGGAGCACGCAACAGAAGTACAACAACGGCTGAATAATAATAATATTAGACAAAAGAAAACTCCAGAAGGATATAAAAGTCAAAAACGCAATATCAAAAATTCGGTAATAAAGATGGAGATGATGAAAGGTATTCCCCATACATATATTTCTGTACTGAAACAACAAGCAGTATAGAAAGTCACACCTATTTGGCAGCAAACAACAAAACCGAAGAATTCGCCCTTCGTTATTTTTATGTGGCCTCCTATCCTTTTATTGCCGCACGGGAAGAGCATACCGAATTTCGATAATTAAAAGATCAGAAAAAGAACAAACCCGAAGAACAAGAGGAACGGTAAACCAATAAAAAGGGAGAGGAAAAATGCGACCCGCAGTAAAGTGATCATCAAAGAATAGACGAGGGACCCAATGACGATCGTGGGAAGGGAAGGAGAGGTGCGTAGGAGGAGTGGGCTGGAGGGAGAGTTCGTGCGGTGGGGGTAGGAGCGGCAGCCTGGAACAGCTGGTTTATTTTTAAGAGTTGCCACAGATTCACCATGCCCGGGACGAACATATGGCAGGAGTTGCGAGATTTTTCTCGAATTCCCCTTTGACTTTTCAGCACCTCGTGTAGGAACATGTGAATCCTCGCGTGTGATGATGTGAGGGGGAGGCAGTAGAAAAAGAGGAAGAATATGTGTGAAATCAAAGGTTTGAAAAAATGTGCACTTTTCTTTCCCGAACTTCGATCAGTCAAACCTCGATGCTCTGCGTTTAGGGTTGCCACCCAGACACACTCCTTGGCCGAGTTGCCAGCAGTTGATAATTCATTGCAGGAAGCGTTAATTGCTTAATTTTTAGGCATTTATTGTCGGCAACATGTGAAAATGTTGCCAGCAACATATGGCAGGCAATCGCGATCGCCTTTCTCCAATCTTCACACCCTCGATTTGAAGAGTGGCGGATGCAGTGAGAGGTGGGGACGCGGGATGCGCAGGCTGGGGGTCGATCGGGCATTTTGAAGAATTGCGCGCATCTTGCAGAATTTATGAAGCACTACGTGCTCCCCAACAACAATCTCAGTGACAACAACGGCAACCCCGTCCTCGCGATGCCAACAACTTCATTGCCGATCGGCGGGATCGTCATTAGCGGTCTCTTCTGCGCCGGCTCCGTCGACGTCGTAAAATAATTATGTTGCTCTCGTTTGTTTGACAGACTCCGCGGCATGTTTCGCCCAATTTAGTCCGCGACTCCTCCTTCGCGAGTTTCTCCCTCGCTCTCTTTCTCGGCCTCTCGCGCACAGTGCTCCCGTCGTTGACGACCGCCAAACAGTCTGTCGCTGCCGTCGGCGACGGGCAATATTTTCGCTAATTGCTTCGAGGAATTTCGACGTTTCGAGGTCCATACACTCTATCGAAGAGCGAAGAGAGTGAACGTGAAATATGAAATGAGATGAAGCGAGAAGAGCACACAGCACTCTGGCAACACTGTCTGTTGCCTGTCAATTCACTCCTATTTTGCGTCCTATTTTCGGACGGCGTTTTATGCTATTTTAATGTGTTTATATTTGCTGAAAGACACATGGGTGGAGGGACGACACTTATCGTGTTTTTCCAAATGATTTTTATGGGATATTTCATGGGTATTTCATCGAAATTGCTCCGATTCGCTATTTGTTAAAGTGATTTTTTCGATTTTTCGTTTGCATGACTTTTTCGCAACGTTTGAAGGAGTTTTTTCCGTCAGATTTTCTCTTGTGTGCGGCACTGAAACGATTTCTAAATACGTGGCCGGCTACTGCGGAACCCTTCGGGTCCCAGAGGCAATTTCTACAAATGTTTCCATCCACTCCAGCACTCTTCCACTTTCTCTCTCTCGCACTCCTCTACCATCGGCCCTTAATCATTCATGGCCTGTGTGTGTTTCCAAATTCAACTTTTTCCACCTTTTCCGCTCTCCAGTATTCATCGCATGAATATTGGAAATCATATTTTCCGTATTTTCTATGTGTGTATTTCGGGTTTGGACTTGTTTCTTTTCTTCTTTGCGGACGCCAGTTGGAGGGAAATTCCTCTCCCGAATTCCCCAATTCCCTTAATTAATCAAAAAAGCCATAAATCGTGCACGCAATTGCGAATGTTTTGCATGCTGAATTAATAATGTTTGATTAAGTCCAGAATTTTTTCTCTCCACGTCCTTGCCTCCCTCCATATTTTGGGGATTTACGGTAGTAGACGGGAGTTGTGTGGACTTTGGGGGGTGGGACGTAATTGAAGCAACAAATTCAAGGGAAAGGAATTTTATGTAAGTGCATAAAACTTGAATTTGGAGAATGTGAAAAATAATTTGGGTTTCCTCTATTTTTGTTTTTTGTGATTTTTTGAATCGATTCAAGATTAATGTTAGCCAAAAACAAAACATTTACAAATAATGTGGGCTTTTACGCCAGCAGAGCCAATATTTGAAAATGTGGAAAACCCGAGAATGAGGTGTCGACCTCCCTCGCTGCTCTCTCGCTCACACGCGGTCGCTCCGCCGCCTCCGTCGCCGTCGTTCCAGCTGCCGCGTCGTCACACGAGGCAGGATTACGAGCGGTTAACGTGACAGCTTGACAGGCTTTTGATTCGGCGCAGCGGGCTGTGGAGGGGGCGAAGGGTTCACGCCATGTCACGGATGTTGTGTTGTTGTTCTGATCCCGCGGTTCGCGGCCGAGTTTTTGTGGAAATTCTCATCGGAACGGGATCGGAATCGGGATCTGGAGAAATTTGGGTGGCATTTGTTTGTCGTCATCGAGGAGGCTTTGGCCAGGATTTGAACGTTCTGCGTCGTGGCTCCTCCGCACAGCGTCCCCGCTCTCTTACTCTCGCTCCTACTATTCCCCTCACTCGTTGGCCCCCGAAGCCGACTTTAAATCGAATTAAAGCCGCTCAAAGTGTCAAATTTGACGCGATTCGACGGAGGGCGACCGACGACGAGGAGGAGGCAGGGAAAGGGAGAGGGCCAGGACCAGGAAGCAGAGGAAGCCGCAGTTGGCGTTCGTCACGTGATTCGGAGTTGAGACTAACGATTCGATTCGGATTAGTGTCAATTTGTGGACTGTTGTTGTAGGCGTTCATAAAGAGTCTAAAACTACTTTAAACAACTCGAGACTTGTAATTTTTGTAGTTGCGACAATTCGTGTGGAGTTCGTTGTTTTATGATTTCCCTGTCACCGCTTCCTGAAGTCACCGAGCAAGTACAGATTGGGATACTCATTTTCTGTCCCCCTCTCTCGATTCATTCCTTATATGTTTCTCTTGCCGTCCCAATACCTCTCTGCTTTGGACTGTCTCTCTCTTTTACTCCCACTTCTCATTCCTCCACATATCCTGAAGTCAATGGCTTCAACTCGTTGTGGTCGTCGATGGTGGAGTCGACCACATCAGCTGCTGTCAGTGTTGTTTTTGAAGCGGTTGCTGGTGCTTCTGTTGTCATAATTTTATTGACACTTGAGCCCCGTCGTCTCCGTCAACGTCCTCCGCGAGAAGCTTAAGTCGATCGTCGTTTAACCACAGATCGAAGAGGCTGACGACGACGGCGACGACGGTGAAGGAGGGACATCGAGGAAGGGAATCCGGTGGCGGACGTCGATGAGGGCGACCCTGACGCTGACGGATTAACGAGCGACTCGACTCCGCAGGGGCCCTGGGCTGTGGATCGGCCCGTGGCGTGGGAGGCGCGGGCGGCGGGCGGAGCGACAACAACAGTTACTTAAGCGGGCTCTTAAGCGGCATTAAAGCCAATTTACGAGCTGTCAATAAAGATTCCCATAAGACAGGGGCAGCTGGGGCGGAGACAGTGGGGAGTCGGAGCCAACAGGTGGGATGCAGTTGAAGAAGAGAACAATGAACGAGTAGAAGCGAGTGAAGGAGTTCAAGGCATGAATAGGATTGAGTTTGGACTGAGTAGAGCCAGTGGCCAGCGACAGAGAGATTCGGATCTCTGGCCTCCATCGATCGCCTCTTGGACGCGATGCCATGACTTCTGCAAGATCGCTTCCTAAACGACAGTGCGAGTTCGAGGTCGGGTTTTCTTTGTTTTCCTCTTCCCCAACCCCCTGCGTGGCGATATCGGTTCCCACATTAAAATGCCCTTCGGCCCGGCGCATCCTTTGAGCGAGGGCGGCGCGAGCACTTGAGACCAATTAAAATCCTTAACAACTTTATTAGCGTTCCATGCGCAGCGCAGTGAAGACGTCGCGACGTCCGAGCGAGCGAGCAGTCAGCGGCTGAGGGCAGGGGCGAGGGGCCGGGGCTGCACGCAAGGAGGCCGGTGGAAGCCGCATCGGGCGCAGTTGGCAGGGGCTCCGCTTATCGCATCGCATGGCGCGCTGTCTGCGCATGTGCGGCGTGGAGCCCAGTTGGGACCGAAGACAACAACAATGAGGCCGCCAGTAACCACGATTCCACAGCACTAAGAACAACAACGAGAACGCCGAGCGAGTCGTCTGAGTTACGAGTTGTCGGCGCTCAAAGTGACACAAGTCATAAATTCCTTTGTTGTCGTTGTACTTGTAGTTGTTGCTGGAGTTGTTATTGTTGCCGCATACTTGTTGTTTCTTGTCCTTCCGCAGGATCCATCCAAGGGTGACGCCCCGCGCACGAGATGAACGGAGACAGTCGTTCAGTCAAATGCTTATCAACGGCGCCCGATCGCATTTGCGCCGATCGACGAAATAAATTTTTTCTGGTTCGGATACTCTCGTATTCCGAAGGATACCCGGGGTGGCGCCTGTGCCTGAGGTTTCGGGAAAAGTCGTCACGTCATCGGCGCCGGAAGTGGAAAATCCATTGAGTTTTCAATTGTTGGGTACTCTCCAGAAAATGTGGAGCTAGGGGAAGGGAAGATCAATTAATTCGTTCTTCTATTGTTTGGAAAAGTATTCGAACTTTATGATTATTCCTCGAGATGGTCATATGAAAGGTATGACTAAAAGAGAGCTGACTGACGTGGATAAAAATACATAAAAATTGAAAATAACTGAAAACTAAAAGTAAAAACCCTAGGTAAAGCATCTATACATAAGATTATTTTCACAATACAAATATTGTATAAAATGATATTAGATTATAAATGTTATTTTATTTAACTTCTTCCACATTATTTCAACTCTAAATGCGATTCAAAAATACAAATGTTAAAGACCTTGACTGCACACTTCCTCTGTATACCGACAGTTGAACGTGGCAAGAGCGCGCGAAAGAGAGAGAGAGAGAGAGCTACACCTGACCCTGGCCATTGATATTATCTGATCGGGTCCGATGCCTCACGTGATCTTCATCTCGAACGGTCTTCACTTGCGTTGATGTCTGTTGTTGTCAATTTACGGTCATTGTTGCAGTAACTGGAAGCCGTTGCAACGCGATTTAATTGCCTCGAGTCAAACAACAATACAACCACTCGACAGCTAAGTAAATATTTATTCTCGCTTTGTCCCTCTTCCTCGAACCACGATCAGAGTCGATCGATAAGTCGATCGCGTGTCTCTCGGTCGGTCGGAGATGTCGACGTCGATGTCGAAGTTGAAGTTGCAGACAGCTCGCGTTTAGTTTCGTCCTAATCGGCAGTGGGATCTCCATTACGCGAAGGGTCCCTGCACCGATCGCATTCTAAGCGGTCCCTCAGTGAGCTCTGAGAGGGGAACGTGGTCGCCGTGATGCGATGCGATCGCCGGTCGGCGCAATAAATGTCTCTGTTTGCTCCGGTTCGACTTTCGGATGGAGGCTTCCTCAATCGCTCAATCTGTCGCACCCGGTCCCACTGCCTCGCACACCCTTCCATATCTCCTTCGATGTTTGCCCTCGGCGCGTCGACAGTTGGAAGAAACTAGATCTTCGAGATCACGATTGCGTCGACGATCGGACGATCGGACGCCGGTCGCCAGCAGGTGGAGCTGACCTCGACTCGAGTGTCGTCGGCCAGCAGCTCGGGAGTGGACGGCGACGACAAGGTGCCTCCTGTCTTCACGGCTGTCGTTTTTGTTGGCGGGTTCACCGGAGTTGTTGTTGTTACTGCTATGAAGCTGTCAGTGTGTTTGACAGCTCGATCTACGCACACAACGATCCAATTTATTGCTCGCTTGCCTCGCCCCGTCCCTCGGCATTTGAGGGGTCGAAGGAGACTCGTTATCGCTGCTGTCCTTTGGCGACGACCCCGGTGTCCTCCCATCCCGTCCCCGTCCTGGTCTTCGTCGGCCATCAATCTTCGCCAGCTTGTGTTGATTATTTCGGACATTTACAAATGTTCTGATTTCGAGTATTTGATAATCGGTTCTTGGTGTGTTTCGTGCGAGGCAGGTGCGATGTCGGCGAGTGCGGAATGTGGAGGCGGAGTGAAAAATCCCCCTCGGCGTCTCTGAACACTCGTCTGCGCCTGCACATAGCGAAATTCAGGCATAATTTTAGCATATGCTGACGATGATGGCGAGGTTCGTGAAATATTTATTGGTTTATTCCGATAATTATTTCATATTTTGCATTTAATTATTGTAACTAACTTTTTTTATATTGTTGATTTACATAATTTTTACGTGGGTTATTTATGGTCTTCACTTCTTTTTGGATTTTTATTCCATTGCTTGTTGGTGTGTCCAATGAGATCGTTCGCGTTTGGTTTTCCAACGTGATTCATATGAAATTTACATAATCCACACAATGCACTTCCAATTGATAAATATTCAATTAGGCAGAGCACCAACAGCAACAATGCGGACGAGAACAATAATGGCTAAACAGTTGGCAAAACAAGCAGCGCTGAAACGAAAACCCGCGCCAACAAAAGCATCCACAGTTGCGCACTTCACAGGGCATCAAGGATAATCAAAAGGACACCCGCACGAAAATCTTTGAAGAGGTCTTCGAATTCCACATTATCTAAAACATTTTTAATACTACATGTTAAGTTTTTCATTTCACTTTTACTTGCTTTTGTAACTCCCAAATTTTGTATTTTAAAAATTATTTTTTATTTATATAATTTTTTTCTGCAATTAATTTTATTAATAATAAATTTGGTTTGACTATAGTATATTTTTGGTATTTTTTAGTTTTTCATTTTTTTCAAAATTCTACATTTTCATAAGTGATTGCCAAATTTCCTCGACACATTTGACTAACATTTTACTCCCGTTTTGGAATTTTGTTTTTTGTATTTTGGAAAAATATTAAGCGAAACATGGTGTAAATAATTTAATTGAATAAAACGCAAATATTCTCTGCTGAATTAATTTATTTAACAAACTAATTGGATTAAGCAGGAGCCTCTGCGTTCAGCCAGAACGAGGAGCGATGGAGTGGACGTGTGTAGGAGAAATAGAGAGAGAGAGCGAGAGAGAGAGAGGCGATGATACTGGTTGGACGGGATGGAGAAATTCGATTTTAATTTCATTTTGATTTTGAATTTGATGATGATTTGTGGGCTAAACACGAAGCATTTGGGACAAAATTGCATCCGAATTATTCGGCAGATAATTGAAATTGCATTTTCTGTTTTGCCGAATTTTAATTTAGAACGCAATTGTTTTCGAATGAATTAATTGAGCGGGCTGCATCCAATATTAGCCACCACTCCCCGTCCCTGGCCCGGCTCTCATTACGGACCGTCCATTAAAATATCACTTTGGCTGATCGGATTAACAATTGCCGGCCGCATCCGCAGAGGATTCGATTCAAATCACGTAAGCGATCCGAGTGGACTCGTTTCGTTGATGGGTCCTCGAAGTGTCATGTGCGAGGATAATCGAGATGGGTGGCCATGCAGTTGGCCCTCTGGGAGCGTTTGGAGGAAACCGTTTAAAGAGTCATAAATGGGACTTTTATTTATTTTTCGACTATTTGGTTTGCTAAAAGCTAAGAGCCAGATTGTTGCCAGCGAGGGTTCGGGTCCACAGTGCAGTTGTCAAGCGATCTCAAACAATGTGGTTTCCCGGCTCGCCAAATGCAGGACTCGGCCGAATGCGATTCATTGCCGTTGACTGGGACAACAAGGATACTAATGAGTTGCAGTTGTTGTTGTTATTTCTTCCATATATGCTATTGCCGTTTGCGGTTAACTGAAAAATTCTGCGGCAATGTTTGTGTCGACCACAACGGAAGTTTTTCAAATTTATATGGAAAGCATTTCCAACAAACAATGGGTTAAATTAGTGGAACAAATGTTCGGTTAGTGCAGGATAAAAACCTTTCACACATTCCATAGAATGTCTAAATTGCCGCCCGGAACATATTTAAATTGTATTGCTGGCATGTGGATATGGGGTGTAGAGACGATAAAAATTGACTTTTTTCGATAATTTTACTCTAGACAATTACTGAAATGTTCCATCAAAGTCCCTTCGCGTTCTATTTGCCGTCCCTCGAGCACTAATGACATCGGTCGCAGAGGTGGGTGAAGACAGTCCACCGGAGTTCCCTCCGCCTCCACTCTCCCTCATCTCCACCTTTGCCTTGACCCTCACCTCCTCCTGCCGCCCCAAAGGAGTCAATGCATATTCTTATTTCGCAAAGTTTCCCCTTCCTCCTTTCCATTTTTATTGCTTCGAAGTTCTCTCGTCGTGAATAATGCTGTTTTTGTTTGCTCTTCTCATATTTTTGGGCAACAACTTCCGGCTGTAGCGCAGCAGCGGGCGATCGCCAAGGACCGCGCGCGACCGGAACCACATTGCAATTTATGCACAGCGGTTGTTTCCCCCCAAGGACTAGGTGAGCGGCTGTGGAGGGCTCCTGGAGGGCGTCGTCGGTGCGTGGCTTACGAGGAGAAATTCCCGCTGGTGAAACGCAAAATACAATTTAATACCTTCTGCAAAATGGCGAAACACCCGCCGGACGCGCCATTGTTCGAGCCGGAAGCGAAAGAATACCTCGCTGGCTCTCGAGAGTTCGACCGAGAGGGCGCACGCAGGACGGTCGAGGGGCAGGGGCGAGTGGCGAGTGTTGTGGCGCAGATTTTTCTCTCGCCAAGTTCGCGAAATGGGCGAATGATGTCGGGCGTCGTCGTCGGTTGTGGAAAATTAATTCCGAGCGCCTCGGAAACGGCGGCGGATTTCACTTTCGACTCTGAAGAAAAGGACCACCGAAGGATGCGAAAGAAAGTGCTGACTTTTATGCTCGCCAGGGGTGGGGTCCTTGGGAAGGTGGACGGGGAATGAGGCATTCTCTTCCTCTCTGGGGTGTTGACACCGCATCAGCAGCCTGCTCGTTTGACTCAAGTTCGAGTTTTCCACCTAAGGCGTTTCCTCCCATCTGAACTCCCCTCTGTCTCTCTCTATCTCGCTGTCCACCCAGTAGAAATCAACGTGCGAAGCGATCTCAGACGATCTTCAAATAATTCAATTCCTCTGTGAGATTTTTACACTCGCCTTTGAGTTGTTGTTGTTAAGTGTTTGGTTGCTGTCAAGAGCTGTTTGTTATTCTGTTGTTCTTGTCGACATGACTTAGGTGTTGTTGTTGTTGGCAGCAGTCATCGCGTCCATCCCAGCGATTGCTGCATCCGATAGAGATTTTCCTGATTCCCTTTGCAGAAGCCTTCGGCCATCGGAGGGATGCCCTTTGACCCCCTGACTCCGCACAGACTCATGGCAATTTTTCTCCTCTCTCCCAGGAGGGCCAGAGAGAGAACGAGAGATCGGAGGAGGAGCCGTGAAGAATTCGCCAGCAGATGTGGAAGCGATGAAGACGTCGAGGCCGACGACACGTTGCTGGCGTACGCCATGATGCGTGCGGGCGCGAGGCACAACAACAATAGCGATATGTTAACAAGAATAACAACAACGCACACACATACGATAACCGCCCGCTGACAGCCAACCGTTGCTGGGGGTTGCGTTCAATCGCTGGTTGGCGGTTTCTGCATTGGCAGTTGTTGTTGCTGCTGTTAACTGCTTACTGCAATCTCCTCGTTGCTTCCTCGCTATCTCTTGGTTTCTTTGCTCAACGTTGGCTGTTTTCGCTGCTGTTGCTGTTGCTGGTGCTGGTGCTGTTGTTCTTGGCTCGGGCTTCTTGTGTGTAAATTCGTTGTTGCCTGGACGCGCTCTGCTGCCCTCTGACATGCTAATAAGTCAGCGGTGGCCCGAGGCCACCTACAACAACAAATACAACAACAACGACAATGAACCCCATCATGACGATCTCACCTGTCGACAGGCGTCGTCGTTGCCAATGGCCAATGATGGAGGCGGCCATATTTTGCTATAGTTGTTGTTGTTGTTGTCGAAACCAAAATGGAGTGCAGCTTGGCACGCAATTCGTTCTAGTTGTTGTTGCTGGCGATGTTGTTGCTTGTTATTTAAAGGGCTTGAACTTGCGAACATGCGAACCTGAATTAAATTTGTTCCTACAGCACAACAACGGCAAATGGCATTGGGCAACAACAACAACAAGAACTATAAAAAATATTCAATGAATTTGCATTAAAACCGCATCGGCCATTTTTTATTTGTGTGTGTTTTTGTTGCACTCAAAGAGTTGCCAGACATTTTTTGCTGTGGGTTGTTTTTTGTTGTTATTGTTAATGTTACCCCTGTTGCGTTTTTGTTGTTGTTCAGTGTTGGCTGTTGTTGTTTATTGTTTGCTGTGTAAAACCCACTTCCTGTTTATGTTAATGATTTTTTCTGCCCTTCGGTCCTCCTTCCTGCCTCCTTCCTTCCGGCCCTGCCACCCTCCCGCCTTCACCAGTTCTTCGTTTTCCCTCGCTCCCTTTCTTTCCTGCGTATCCCCTCCATAGCTCTCTCTCTCTATCTCTCTCACTCCACACTTCACATATTTTTTGCCAAAGTGTTGCCAACTGAGTTGAAAATCAACAACAACCACAATGAGGCACCATAACAAAGTTTGCCAAAAGATAAACAGTTTTGTAGGCGTCGCAGTTGTTGCTGTTCGTTATTCCTCTCGTCCTCCACCGCCTTCCGCTCCCTCCCTCCCCCACTCCCCTCATGATGATGTTGTCGTTATTTATGTTGTTCCTGCCATGTTCTGCCTTTCTTTTCCCCGGCAATTTTGTTGAATTCGGTTGATGGCGTTGTTCGTGCTGTTGTTCCTGAGTAAATTTAACCTTTGGCATTGTGTTTGTCCTCGTGTCAACATCACTTTGTTAATGGTGCCGTTTCGATTAAGTATTTAAGTATTTCCGTGTGGCCCACAATTTCAGCCGTTTTGAAAGTCCAATCGTCCGGGTCGATCGCTGTGGACAGCTCAGAAGCTCAGTATACGATTTATCAATAATAATATTGATGTCACTAGCATTTAGAATTAGTTACATGAATTGGGTACAACTGAAGGAACAAGTATATGCTGCGAAAGGCATCAGGCATCAAGCCGTCGTCGCATCGTCATCATCCGCACATTATTGTCCTGGACTCCTGCGCGGTTTCCTCCCCTGTTGTGCTCAAAGGGGCCGACGGGGGGCTGCGGCGGGACTGGGGGCGAAGAGGGTGGGGATTCTGGACCCGCGGCGGAAGCGATGTCACGGAAAATGTCGGCGTTTCCTCCAGATGTGCCATAATTACGACGGTGCCGATCGCATTAATTATCCCCGGACGGACGACGAGCGAGGGCCGGACCTGCGACCCCTTCGCCCGACCCCGGTGCGCCGATCTCTCCGCCCGTCCCGTTGGACTCCGTTTTCTCTCTCTACCCACTCCCTTCCCACCTGCCGTCCTGCCGTCCTGCTCTAGTCGTAGTCGTCGGGCTGGCTCGCTTTCGACTTCCCGCGATTTGCATTCGCCGACTGGCACTCGTTAGTTTTGCGGCTGCGTTTTTGAAATGGTTTTGTTGTGATTGTTAGTCGCTAGTGATGTTGTTGCTTCAGGCTGACGACATCGGCCGAAAATTCCAAGTCATTAAAACTGTCTGCCCCGTCCTGACAGATGTCGACGTCTCGAAGCCGCGCTGCAGGTTCCAATTAAATCCACGTCTTTGATTTCTCCTCGCCTCCACCGCGCCCGCCGCCGGCCACATGCCGTACCAGCCCGCCGCCCCCTGTGTTTCATTTCGCCGCCACTTCAAAGGGCCCGCATCGCCAGCTCTCGCGCTCGCCTCTCACCCGGTCCTCCGGATCGCATCGGAGGGAGGGAGCGAGCGCGCGATAGAGTCGCGAGAATTCGTTTAATGCAAGATGTCATAACAATTTCCGATGCGCTGACAGTTCGCGAGCCATATTTGACAGCTCACAGCTGACATCTTGTGGGAATCTGACGAACGAGACGACGCAGCGAGTGGGGCGGGCGCAGGGGGATCCGGGGGCCCTGTGAAGTGGGCCTAATTGAGAGCAAATGTTGTGGGTTCGTGCGAGGAGAACTTGTGACAAGTTAATTAAGAGATGAGTGATCGGGTGAGTGAAGCGCGGGGAGGGGTAGAAACAGAGAGGAGGCGGGAAAGTAATGCTTGGAATGTGGAGGAGATCACAAGGAAAGCACTGTGGACTGCAAGGACGATGAAGGTTTGTCTGTCAAAGGCTGTCGGCTGAAAGGTGGGGAAACTGGAAACGTTTTAGGCTAAATATTCATAATTAGATGTTAATAATAAAATCCAGAATAGAGGAATTGAATTAATATAGAAAAAAATTATGCTAAGGACTGATTTGAAGAAACGACGACACACAAATGAATTTATTAAAGTGTTTTTAAGTCAGAGCTAAATTGTAATTATTGTGAATGAATGAATAAAGAAAAAAATATCCGAATATAAATATGAGAAACTGTCTTTAGAATTGATATAATTTCTTTAATGGAGTATTACTTCATCAAACTATTCACAGATATTAATATTATATTCATACTTATTGACTAGAAGATGAAAAAGTAAAAAATGCAAAACCTCTAAATCACCAAAAATATTGAAGATTGACCAGGAGTAAATATGATCTAGAGATACATGCAGTAAATATAGAGAAGTCTGAACCCAGCGGAAGACAGAGAGCAGCAGCTGGGGTGGGAGGCACAAGAAGCCCATCTCTTTTCCCCAGGCGGCCGACCTGCTGACAGGCGTCGTCACGCGTGCCACCCGCGTGGAACGAAGTCGAAACCGCAGCTCGTGCCCAGACGGAGGGGAGAGAAGGCAGGAGGGAGGTGGATCAGGGGAAGGTGAGAAGAAGAGGAGGAGGAGGAGGAAGACAATGGAGCCTTCACATCGCATGTCAGCGCCATCTAGTGGCAATTTCTCAAGCGCCCTAAAACGCTTTAATGAATTAATTGCTTGGCGAGTGTTGCGCGTGGAAATAAATCAAGTTAAACGTTTCGTTCGGTCGGCCTCACCGCCGCCCCCCGCCACGCTCTGTGGCGCTGCTGCCCTGGCTGGGAGCCGGCTCCAGTCCGCACAGACTCCAATGTAATAAAAGTGCATTTAATTGCGAAAATGCGAAAATAATTTTTCCCTCATTCGAGGGACTCGGGCATAAAATGCTTAAAATAAATTGAAATTGTCTTGGGTCAGGCGAGGAGGAGGTGAGGAGAGCACCGCAGAGGAACAGAGAGAGGTAAAGAGAGATGGGAGTGAGTGGAGGGCCTGGGCCAGGGCTCGGCTGGCGAAGCAGCCGTCGGTCTGTTTCTCAGTTTCTCATTAAATTACATTTTACGACTCTTTGCACTACGTTAATTTCGTACTAGTTGCTGGTAATGGTCTCTTGTTGTTGTTAATGGCATCTTGTCGTTGGCAACGGCCTCTTGTTGCCGGTGGTCTCACGCGCTCCTTCCTCTTAACTCCCTGCACCTCCAGTCCCGGAGCTGTCCTAATCAGAGGCCCGAAAGCGGGCCAAAGACCCACAGATTGAAGTCTCTTCCGGCGCTTGGACATGTTGACGTTTCGCCGAAACAGGGCCGGCCTGGATGAGTCATTGGACCGAAAGTCAAGAAGTGAGGCAAGCAAAGAGGGAGGTGAACGAAGAAAACGGAGGAGGATAGGAGAAGGAAAAGAGATGAGTTCTTGCATTGCAGACAATGCAAATATTCCTTTAAATATGCCGACGATAACTCACTCCGTGGAGTGATGCGGCGGATTTCTCATTGAGTTGTGTTGGAGAAGGAGTGAGGAAAGGGAGCTGTAAGAGGGACAGCGGGAATGACAAGTCGTGGAAGGACCGCAACAGAGTCCAAAGGTTGCGACTGAGGAATTCAGGATGATCATGCGATGATTAAGAAAATGAAGATCATCCTGACAGAAGCTTGTTATCAGCATGAGAAGTCGAAAGCGAATGAGATCATGACCTTGATCGATTTCACGATGAAGATGACGACACATGGACAATGATGAGGCAATGATGATCGGTCATAACCAAGGCAGTGACGATAACCAGTCCAAATTCTCGGAACGCAAGATCATCTCGGCGATCAATGAGGATGCAGCACTGATCGCAATGATCGTAAATTTGAAGAAGAGCGATGACGACCAGGGCAATAACTCCAAATCCGACTTCAAATCCGTCTCCAGCGTCTCGATTCGGGGCGAAGGCGGCCGGAGCTGAGACTGATGACTGGGTGCTGCTGCCGACAGGCCTGCGTATGATAATGACGAGCCAACAACCACGAGGCCAACGGCAGCAGCAACACTGGAGCCGTCAATAGCGGCATCAGGCGAACAACAAACAAACAAAATCGACCATCGACTCCACCATCCATCATCCATCTTGTTCTAACAATGATCCTTGACTTGAACCGGACCGATGTTTTTTTCTGTTCCCTCCTCTCTCTCTCTCTCTCTCTCGTCCTCGCTCTCACTCATTTATTTTTCATGATTTCCAAGGAAGCTGCGCCGGACGTCTTCGGCCATCAGGTGAGTCACGAGTGGCGGGGATCCATGTGAGAAGCCGCATGGAGGTCGGGCAGCGTGGGAGGGGGACAGAGAGGGAATGATTTGATTCGGTGCATAAATGTTTTCGTAATGACTCACGTAAGCCGTTAGCAACTCGTTAGAGCCCTCGAGGTCCTCCTCGTCGTCGTGCTTGAAGTCAACAGTCCCGACTGCAGCGTCTTCAGATTCGAATTCGAATGCGGAGGGCGCTCGAGAGCTGCTGGAAATTATGCAAATCACATGCAGAGAGACGAGGAGAAGCCCATCTTCATCGTATTCCCTCCGTCCCACTGATCTCGTCTCTGCCACCTTTGGCCTGCTCGGTGTTTCTCGATTTTGTGGAATTTCGCGGGAAAATATTTATAATTCTCGGAATTAGGCAAATAATTCCCATTAGTTCTCGGCGCGCGCCTTTTTTCACTTCCAGGCCTCTTCCCCTCTCCTCTGCCACTCGACCACCTCCTCTTTCTTACTCGCTTGCTGCCCCTAATTTTCCTTCACTTTCCATCTGGCGGCTTCTCCGTCGCCATGTGTAGAAAATTGTCGGCTAAGTGTGGCAATTAATTACCCCGCCCTCTCCCCGTCGCCCCGTCGCCCCTCCCTCTCGCACTCCATCTCACCGTCTCGCTCTTTGTTGGGCTTCTTTTGAATTAAAAATTACCAGGCCCAACCAACGGCGGACGAAAAGTAAAGAAACTTCTGAATAATGCGTCTACATTTTTTAGCCATCAGTGTGGGGGGAGGGGCGCGGTTCGGTCAAAATTTCGATATTGCTCCACCGCAACCAGGGCAAAGCACGAACAACAATAAAAAGGAACGATTTTCGAGCCTATTTAAAAATCATCTTTCAAAATTCACCAAAACCACAAGAAGGAGAAATGGTGAAAAATGAGGGCTGGGGAGACGAGAAGGCTGCAGGAGGGTGTGTGGAAGATTTCCCTAAAAATTGACGATGATTGATGACTTTTCGCTCTTGACTCGGCTCTTGGAGGCGTTGCATTCGACAGAAGAATCTTTGGGATATTAACAAAATGAGAAAAACTCACAAAACCGAGATTATTTCGTACGTGTACAGAGAGACCACGTAGACTAGGAGAGAGAGAGAGAGAGAGAGAGAGAGTGAGAGAAATGGAAAATATTTTTCCCAAATTATGGACTCCTAATTGAAATCTATAAAATGAATTATTTATATTATTACTGCCTCTAAATGTGTAAGAGTAACACAATTCTATTATATATTTCCATTAAATAAAAAAGATCATTTGTCATAAGATAGATTACGATTATTACCGACTTTTCCCATCGACCTTTTCCTACCAGCTTTTTCGCAGTCCACGTGTTCTCTTTCACTCAAACTCTCAGTCACTCCTTTGAACTCCGCGACCTTTCTATTTTCTTTCCATCCATCTATAAAGTTCTTGCAATTTGTCTTTCTCTTGGCCACTCTCGCCTCTCTTCCTCTCACTCAGCAGAAGTTCCCTTCGAAGTGTATCGAAGACAGAAGCTGGCAGGAATTAAAGGAAGGACAGAAGGAATGCCAAGAATGGACGACGCAGACACGCGACAGACGACAGACCGCTAGAGCGAGAGGAGGGACGATGGATGAGAGGCGGGGAGAGTTCTGGGAAATTTTAATTTTAATTATTGAGCGCGTTGCCGGGTTGTGGCGGCCACGCTTCAAATGGCACCGTCGCCGTCGCCGCCGCTCCCTAATGAAGACAAAGAGCGCGGATCGGGGCCGAGGCGACGTCCGGCAACCGAAGGATCTGCGGCGGAGGGGGAGACAAGAGGACAAAGACGGCGAATGGGCGACCGAGGAGCGCCGAGAGCTGCCGAGCAAACTAATTAAATCCAGATCCTCCCAGCAAGCACCGCGGCAGGGAGAGAGGGGAGAAGCACTGGGGAAACTCCAGAGAAACAGAGGGCGAGAGAGCAAGTGAATCAGAAGTAAGTAGGAAGCGACCGAGGGAGAGGGAATCGAAGCGAGTTCACATCGAAATTATGAAGTCATCAAGAAGACATCAATCATGGATCGTCGACCGAATGCGCGAATGGAGAGGGCAGCAGTGTGGGAGGGAGAGGGAGGAGACCTAGGGAGCGGCGTCCAGAGCTGCAGACGACAAACCGCATCGACGCGTCCACCGCGTCGTCGTCGTCGTCGTCGTCGTCAATGACTTCGGCCACGCCGCCCCCCTCCGCTCCTCCTGGTCGTCGCATCACCGCGGTCGGCGGATGAATGCTGCACCTAAAATTGGCCCAAATTTAGACGACCAGACCGCGGCCACAACGACAGCGCCAACGGCACCAATAACAACAATAAAATTTCGAGAACAGTGGGGGAATCCAAGCCCTCCTGTTGTTAATTAGAAGTCTCTGAGGAATAATCCGCATCCGCCAAAGGACCGCCCGGTGTTGTTGTTGGCGCTATGTGGTTGTTGTTGTTGGTGCTCTGATTTCTGGCGCTCGACTTTAATGTGGTCTCTCTCCTGCCTCGAGTCGATTCCACAACAATCAAAATAAAATAATTACAATGAAGACGGTGCTATCGCTTCCCTATTCTTCTCTCTGGCTCCATCGCACTATTTCACTGCTTCTCTCTCTCTCTCTCTCCTACTACGCTGTGTCTTTTCCCGCCTCGCTGGCTGCCCTCAAATGTCTGCGGTCTCTTTCGGACCCGACTCCGACACCGCCTCCGGCTGCCTATCTGCCTTCACCATCTCCCAGTTTTCGCTTCGCTCGCCCACTCCCTCAGACCCTCTGTGGCTCTGTCGCTCTGTCTGCCGCGCATGGCGCTGTCTCTTTCGCTGTCTAATAATGTCGCACTTAATGGACGATTTGAGAATCACTCATTGTGAATTATGCGCCCCGACGACGTCTTGAGTTTTGTCTTCGATGCAAATTTTCGTGCCTTCAGCGACGGCAACAACGCAACACCGACAACAACAACAGTAGCAGCAACCACAATGACAACAACAATGAGAAGTGCATTGCCGAAGCGTTGAACAGTTTCTGACAAAATGGAACGAGTGTCTCGAGGGACGTCTTCTTCGTCATCGTCATCGTCATCCGTCTGCCTCCATTCCTCCCTCGCTTCCTCCATCTTCGTCTCCCCCGACGGCATCTTCCCCTCTCCGTCTCCCGCATTTCTGACTGCGGATTTTTATTGCTTTCGAATGAGGGAAAAACTGAGCGAAGACTTAAAAATACACCGAGAATTCATCACTGGCTTTTTGTTGCTGCAATAATTGTTGTCTATCGCTGGCACAAACTGTTGCACGTCTGGTCACAGTGATGGCTACAAAAATGATTCCTATTTGTTTATTCGGTTCCTCTCATTCCTTTCGTGGGTTTCGCTGTTCTTCCTTCCATTTTCTGACTTTTCTGTGTCCTTTTTCTATCGAAATATCATTGTTCTACCTACGTTTCCTCCACTGTCTCCCACTGTTTCATTGCGGCTCCTAGCAGTATTCTAATTTTAGCATCACATTCAGACATTTCCTGATCTCTCACTCCATGGCCCCACTTTTCGCCACCTTCTCTGACACTCGTATCATCAGCGATTGTGGTTTTCAATGGTTGATTGGGAGGCTGGTTGCTTCCAACACTTTGGCGTTTCCCTCCTTGAGAACATTGTCTCGCTTACATCCTCCTCATCATCTAATCCCTGCTCTAATTATGACCGTAATTTCGCAGGACTCAAACAAGTCTCCACTTCATCATGTTTAACATTGTCATCGTGTTCAGAATCCTTTCCTCTTGGAAAACATTTTGTCCTCGAACAAGCCCCCATCCTCTTAGAAATCATCTTCATCATCCGCAGATGCTCGTCTCAAACAATAGAGTTCCAGACGCCCCACCTTCATCGGTCGTTGCTTAATCCGCCACTGCTCGTCAGCCCCAACTCGTTTCTGTTCTTCATCTCTCACATCCAGGGTCCATTCCATTATCATCTCGGTGGTGCTCACGATCAGTATTATCTTCAACACCATCCTCTCCACCATCGTCAACCGCTCGCAAACTTCTCGTATTGTCCTCTCCTCGTGTCCGCAGCATGGGCTCCTTCTCATCGTCCCCATTTCTCTCAAATTCACTTGGCGAAGTCTGCCGTTCTCTCAGCACCATATCTTCAAATGATTTCAATGAAATTTTAATTCCTCCTGCAATGAATTTACTGTTTGCCACTCTCACTCTCTCTCCCTTGCTCTCTGTTCGAGGGCCGTCACCCGGTCGTCCGTCTCTGTCGCATGAGATCGGTTCGAGATGTGTTGGAGCCGATGCATGAGGGGCATCAAAAATAGCTCCGAAGGGATGGAACCTGCCACGGTGTCCCTGCAGAGGACTTGGCGCAACATCTCGGCGATTAATCATGCGCTTGGTTTCGACCAAAATACTTGGCTCTAATTAATGCCCAGCATGGACGGATTCTAATGTCGTTCGAATCCTTTGGAAGCACTGCCATTTGCCGGTGTGAGCCGAGAAGGGTAGGAGGGACGGGCGAATGGATGGAGGGAGGGGGGACGAGGGAACTTGGGAGGCCCTGGCCCGAGGTGCTAATGAAGATTAGGCGGAAGAGTTGCATCGCTAATTGAGGGCATTTCTCAACGGGGCAACAAAGTTGAGGGGAGACCAGAATTACACGCAAGCAGCCATAAAAGATAGAGAAATCTAAAGGAAGAGTTAGAGACAAGACAATGCTAAAATTACAAGAGCAAACAGAAGAAAATTAATTCTAATACATAAGTTCCCTGAATGTAAGCCAAGAAAAGGCTGAATGAAAAATGCAATATAATTATTGGCTTCATTTCTTTTGAAGGAATATCGTTCAATTCTAAACCAGAACTAGAAAAGAAGAAAATTCTATTACTTTATAAAATAAAACGTTATTTATATTTTATAATGTTCTGTCTTTTAATCATTATACAAATGAAAAATAAATCAACCTTATTTTTTTGCTATTTTGATTCGGTTAGATTTATTTACTGTTCTTTGGTTTTAATTTATATTGAATTCCTCTCTTTTATTTGAATTTTCAATTTTTGTTGCCCGTTTCCTTATAATACACCGTTCTACATTATTAAATCATCGTCATTTATTTTCGTTTACTTATTTTGTAAATGAGGAAATTATATTTTTGGCCACCAGATTTCCGAGAAATCTTATCTTCCCAGAGCACGCAGTCTCAATCATCCCCCATTTCCCGCACTTATCTCGCACTCCCCCGAAGCTCCAAATGCCGCTCTTGGTCCTCCCTCCCCTTCGTCACTTTGTCTTCTCGCCCACTGCGCTTTGCTCTAATCGTTTAAAGCTGTTGCCACGAAGTTTCCACGAATCCTAATCCCAGATCGCTCCCGGAGCCTCCGGAAGCCGCTCCTTAAGCGTGGGCTCAAGTCCTTCTCCCGTCCCATAATTCATCACAACACAATACCCAGGCGCAAACACACTCACCCACATCCACACCGATGCACGGGATACTGAGCTCATCGCCACCTGTGCTCGCAGTCGGCATCCTTTGTTATTAATTTCATATTTAATTAGACAAAACAGAGATAATTAATTAAGGATTCGAATTCCCGACGAGACGCACGTTGGGCATCAGCTTGTGTTCGGCCTTGGCCGAAGAGGGACGCCGGGCATTGGAGGACCGATGGCGACCCTGAGAGAGGAAACAATCTGGAAGGCTCGGAGGTGGACGTCGAGGACGCTAGGGAGGATTGGGTCATTCTTAAGATAAGGAACGGCTCGAGAGGTGCAGAGTCCTGGGCTCGGGAAGCTCTGAGCACAGGAAATCCTTGAGGCCTTGGAAGCCGTGAGGTCCTCCACAGTGGTCGGAAGGAAGCGAGGCAGCATAAATCAACCATCATTTGTCCATTATTTCAAAACACGGAAAAAGCCTCGCCTGCCCGCCCGACCCGTCGTCGCGCCGGATGCGTATGCGTAGCGTTAATTGACTTCCACATCCTGTGCAAGGATGCGGCGCACGCCTCGTGCCCACAATGACTGATTGTTTGCGATACCCTCGTTTGGGGATATTAATGGACATCCGTGGCACTCAATGGCGCCCAGTGAGCCGTGGGAGGAGGCGGAGGACTCGCAGAACGACACCGTCCGACAGGAGGGAAGCGAGTGAGAGGGAAACGACGACAGTGAGGAGTCTGCAAGAAATAGAGGGCAGGCGGCGAGTAGCGGAGAGTATCGAGATAGATTGGCGGCACTAGCGGCAAATGTCATTCCAATTCGTGCCCAAAGGATGATAATTAATTGTAATTAGATGAGACGAGCCGAAGGATCCGAGCGAAGACGACAAGGACGCCGATAACCAGCAGCGCGCGATTCAAACGGAATGGGGAGGCGCGCCGAGAAATGAGAGAAAGAGAGGCAGGGAGGGGCGGTTTTGAGGCTCTCTGAAAGTTGCGGTGGCTCAAATGGAAATATTATTTATTTCAATCTGCGCGGAAGTTGTTGTTGCTCGTGCTCATGGTGTTTGTCGTCGCTCGTTCGCATGGTTTTTCCTCGATTGGCGTTGTTGTTTCTCGCGGCATTGTCATCGTCGACACGGACCCTCGATGTCAACAACATGCTAATAATTTTCAAACCCTCCCAGCTCCGACTCCCTCCCTCTCCCATCTCACTCGCACACGCACAAGTCTTCGAGTTTGTTTTCTGCCTTCGACATGCAAAATAAATTCCCCAATTGAAAGTGAACTGAAATAAAACATAATGAAAACAATTATCGTAGCTGTCAACGCATTCTACAGTGGGAGACGTCGCCGACACACGCCCACTTCACTCAATGAGGTGTTGTTGTTCTTGTTGTTGTGGCAATCTGTTGACAGCACACACGTCCTCTTGTCGCTTTCATGAAAATTTCATTTACACGAACCAATTTTTGCGATGGGAACCAAATGAAGAACATCGACATACATCGAATACATTTTGAACAACAACAGTGAATACGGCGAAAACGACAATAAATAATACCTACAACAACAGTAACATTCACAACAGCGGTTTTATATAAGCATATTTACTTCTTCATATCGTCCTCAAGAACTTCGCTTCAGGATCTCTTCGAGTGGGTCTGGGTCTGTCCTTGACGCGTCCTACATGAAGGAGGAGAGTGGAAGGAGGAAGAGGAAGAGGAAAGAGGGAGATGGTGATAGCGTGAGTGAGAGGGCTTTAGAAATCTCTAAGAACATGTGACATTAGTAGCCGAATGCTTGGGAAGGCGCTCCCTCCCCAAGGGCACTGCAGCAGGATGAGATCGCAGAAGGAATTCGTCCGCATTTGCAGCGAACATTTGCAAACAATTAAGTGCGAGGAATTTTAATTTGCTTCGACTTAAGCTTCGGTCGCTCCTTCTCTCGGCGACCCGCGGGGTCCGCGCGCTATCGTCGGTGTTTTAAAAATAACTTCAAATTTATCATCGACAACTTAGCCTCGCAGCCACGGAGCTCACAAATCACTTCATTCCCAATGTGTCGCACGCGCATCCTTGAAATATCACGCAAACACACACGCAGTGAGTATGTGTGTGTGTTTGTGTGTAATGAAGACGAATAAAGCGAGGCGAATGGCACTAAAAAGCGCATGAAGCGAGAGCCGGCGACCGCAACGACATCTCACTGGGGACCGATCAATTAATCAAATCGCCCAAAGACCTCGCTCTCTCCAGCCTCCCTCGCCCCTAATGATCGGGAGAAAAATATATATATAGAAGAGGACGGCATCTAAATGGCAACGAAAATAGTCGAGCCTGAGCAGGAAATTTGGAGGGCCTCTGGGGCGGCTGCGGCAAGGCGCACAGACTGACGACTGCGCCAGTCAGATGGATGGACAGGCAGACAGATCGATAAGAGCACAGGCAGCTCGGGACGGAGGGGACAGGCGGCGGGGAAGGTTCCAGCTGACAGGCGACAGGCAGTTGGCAGCTCGCGCGGTATGCGAGGTCCACAACCGCGCCCATCCCTTCCGCTCCTCCCTCGCCGCCTGCTGACCCTTTCCACTGGCCGATGATGCGATCTCGGAAGCGAGATATATATTGACAGCCGGCCACGCCCCTTCCGCTCACAACGCCTCGCTCGCTGTCTCTCTCTCTCTCTCGCCACGGTCGACCAATGCGGAGCTTCAAAAGTAAAGCATCAAAAATAAAAACCCTAAACGCTGGCGAGTGAACGAGAAATGATAATGGACCACGCAGGAGTTGGAACGAGAAAGGGGCGGATCAACTCTTCCATGCGAGGGGCCGGACACGCCCCCGACGCCTCTTTGCGGCAATGATCTTGTCAACATGTTTGTCGATCGCTTCTTCTCCCCACGGAATGCGCGAGTTTCGGTGGAAACAGATGTCGAATGAGCACAGACAGACAAAAACAACGCGAACAACGTCGACTACAACAACGACAACACAGTCGGCAGCACCAACCACGGATAGCAGCAAAAAGTGGGCGTCACCGGTGGCATCGTTCGATGGGATCGTAAATTACACGATCGTTGACAGATTTTCCATGTTTTCACAGTTTAATTTTGAGAAATGGTTTGTGTGTTTATTTCTCCGTCGTCTGCCATTCAACAAACAAACACTCTCGCACAGACCTGCATATATGGATGTGGAGATATTTATTTGTATATGTATTGTATGTCTCGGATTTTAATGATTTTCTCACGTTTTAATGGCCTCGCCGAGGATCGACTACTCGCGTTGACCTTTTCGCATAAATTTCCTCTCGGTCGACACTTGGGGGATCCACCCATTTTCCGGTGTATTTAAACAAACAGAGGGAGGCAGAAGTGGGAACAAGTATGGAAGGTGTTCTTCTCCACTGCTGATGATGGTGGTGATGATGGCCCAGTCTAAAATCCTATTGAAACTACAAATCCAATCCTATCTTAGGTCATTCACGAGTTTGGTCTCTAGATCAAAGTCTATCTTTTGGTCTCCCCTTCCTCGTCTTGAGTAGGTGCAGAGCGGGTTCAACTTCGATGGATTTCTTCTCCTATACTCTTGAACTTACCGCAGAGGGCTACCTGGGGTAGCTGATGTATGGGCAGCCCCGGCTACCAAAGGTATGGACAGTTGGGACCCAAAACATTACACGTTTCGAACCCAAACATCTCACGTTTTCGAACCCTACTCGCTCCGATTCCAATTAGTCGAGCCGAGTCCGATCTCCAATATTTGAATATTTTACTACTCAATCACAAAGCCAAATAAATTCCACCACAACCACGAACGGCGACAGGCGACTAATGAAGTCGTTAAAATTTCACTACCTCAGACAATATACTAGTATGTGGTGCAGCCAATAACAACAAAAATACCAACTCCGTAATCAAAGGGTCCGAAGATCAAAGCGAGAGCGAAAGGTTCTGCGGCCCCAGATAAGGCGGGCCTTTGTTCAGGAGGAAGCCGTGATTTGTCGGCGCTGACGACGACACCAGAGAAAGAAAGCGAAAAGTAGAAGGAGTGGAAGAACTGAGATGCTTGGGTAGGAGAGTGAGAGAGAGGTGAGAGGTGAGATGTGGTCAGTGACGGAGTGGGAGAAAGAATGATAGATGCACTCGGATTTGAAATAAAGACGGTCTAATGAGGAGAAGTTGAGAAATAGCGGCGTGGCTTCTGTCGAGGTAGAAACGAGCTACTAAACATCAGGAGAATCGCCCCGAAAGTCGGAGACAAGAGAGAAAGATAAAGAACGACGGGAGCGTTTTGTCGCCATTCCAAGTTCGAGAGATCGGAAGTGACTCTAGTTGAAATAACTTGTCATGCTCTGTGGCTTCCGCCGACTTAGCCATGAAGCCATGAATAAGGAACCTTTCCATTGCTTCATTCACGCTGCTCCATTGGATCGGAAACCAGAAGATATTTCGTGGGCAAAGACAAAAATGATGGTTAATTTATCTCGATGATTGGAGAGATTCTTACTTCTTTCTCTCTCTCATTTCCAGGGTTCAATTAGGGCTTTCAAAAAGGCCGAAGGGTACTCAAGGGCAGCACCGTTCGTTCCGAAGGCCGGATATGATTCTCAGTTTTTCGTTTTAACGTCGAAGTCTGTACTACTTACGTCGACGGCTCCTCCATGGCCTGTACTTCTAATATCCACATGCATGTGTATATAATTCCAATGTAAGAGAGAGAGAGAGAGAGAGTGACAGACACTAATTGGGTCATTAGAGGCCTTGGCGTCAAAGGACCGAGCTCTTTGGGTAGTGCGTCCCGAACCCGGTAATTGTTGACAATTATTTTCGAATCCAAAACAACTTCATTTGTGTGCATTTAATTAGTTCACTTAGCTAAACAGGAGTATTAAATGAGGTAGTTGGATAGAATAAGTGAGAGACAGTGTGAGTGGGAAGAAGTGATATCATTAAAAACCATTACAAAGAACGAGTTTATGGAGAAGAGGGAGCTTTTCGAGAACTAATTACCGCTAACGATACGATCGACTTATGGGAAAATAATTTAAAACAATTCAGAGAATCGGAATGACTAGAGAGATGGAGATAGAGAGGGATGGAGTGATGGAGACGAGAACCTCATGCCTCTAACACAACAGTCAGAGAATGGTCTCCTTCGCACAGGTGAAGGTGGCGGGAATTCTGCGGAACTTCCCGTGTGATAAGCATGCAAATTAACGTAATTTATTGCCAGCAAAACCTCACCACACTGCTTCCCCCACCACACCGCAACTCACCACTCCAACCTCGGCTCACGAACCATAGGTTGATTTTTTCCGGTAGCTGAAACTTTTTCGCCCTTCGCTCAACAAGGAGATAAATTTGTCATTTTTCCATGAGGATTTTATTTAGTTATTTTTTTTGCCTTCCCCGTTTCTCCCGCCGACTTTTCCGTCTCTACTCGACGTTATAGAAGGGAGGGCGGCTAGAGGTGTGGCGGATGAGCTCTGAAGGAAAGAGAAAAGAAATCATGGCGCAAAACGGAAGCGGAAATGCGAGCGAACTGAAGCTGAAGCGGTGTTCATATGCAAATTAAATAAACTAATCTTGCTTTATGTCGCACTCACGAGTCGCCCACTCCCTCTCTCCCTCTTCTCTTCACTCCCTCCCTCCTCCCCCGAGTCCTTCGACGAGTCCTGCATCGCACACAAATTCAGATTCAATATGTAACTAAATCTGAGTGTCTGCGTGAGTTCTTCTATCTGTGTGTGCGGTGTGCGATTTTATGTGGATGTGGATGTGGAGGTCTGTGGATGTTTGTGTGGGTTTCGAAACTTTTACCATATTTCTCATAAATTTCTACTTCTTCCTGACTCCGAGATTATGTTTATTTTTCGTATCCCACACACACACTCTTTCACTATCTCACTGTCTCTCTCTCTCTCTCTCTCTCTCTCTCTCTATTCCTCCCGCATATTGGTTTTCTTTTCAGTGGAAAAATAAATATGAGAGAGAGTGGAAAAAAGAAAGTACGGCAACGCTCGTGATCGGATTAGTTTATTATACCGTTAGCTGTGTAAAATCCACTCTCGTCGTTTATTTGCAAATTGAAATAAAGTTCTTATTCAATTTTCTACGATTTTTAAAAGGATTTCCCAAGCATTCACCACACCGCAGCCCCCCGCCCCTTCTATCATCCGCAGTCAATGTGTCCTGATCCCCATTTGCCTCGCCGTCCCCCGGCGACCCCGACTCCGCGGCCCACCTGGACGTAGGGAAGGTCGAATCCTTGATGAGAACTTACGAGTGAGAGCGGCAGAGCAGACTCGTTTGCTCACCTTTCCTTTCTTCACACTCCGTCCTTCCCCTCCCCGGGCTGCAGTCCCTGCCTTGCCTTCCGGCTTACTCGGTCTTCTGGCCTCTCTGGCTTCCGATTCGTTCATACGTCGATGAATGGGACCCGCTGGATGGGGAGGCGAGGGGCAGAGGAACACCGGCAAGTGTGTGGAAGATGAGTGATGAGGAGGAAAACAAATTTCGGAGGCAGGGCCCAGGAAGGATGCAGGAGGAATGTATTTTCCGATATACCTCAATACTTCGACGACTCCCTCAATAGGACCGGGTGTGGCTCCAGGAATGGAGCGGGTGATGGAAGTCGATCGGAGGACAGCAGGTGGTGGAGGCCCAACCACTGATGGGATGGGACACACTTGCCCGAGGAGTTCCGTGCGGAGAGTTCTTGCGAATGCAACGGGAACCAAACAAAGGCCTCTGGTCCTTCCATTCGGATCCCCAGTAACCTGTCCAATGTCATCGTGCCACGGGCTGGGCTGTGGTGGACAGGGGAGCTTCAATAACAATTTTCGACATCTCAATGTCCATGGGATTTCCCTGGAGCCCTCTCTTACCACTGCTCTGTGCTGGCCGGGCCTGAGCTGGGCTGGGACGCTCCGGAGCATGCAAACAAATTGTGCACGCACGCTGATTGATATTGAAATCGCTTGGACGACGCGGTAATAACAACAACAATGCAGCAAGATGCAGCAACGAGCGCACGAAACTGCAAATGCATTTGAAACAATGGGAACAACAACAACAACAACAACAAGAACGGTATTTCGTCAGCAACAAACACAATTTTATTGCTCCGAGCGTTTAATTCATTTTCATTTCGTGTTTGATTGCGGCCATTGTTGTTCTCTCGCTGTATTTGTTGCTAATTGCATGTTATTGTTGTTACTGCCTCTGCCGGGATTATTGCCGCTGTCACTGCTGCCGCTGCCGTCGCTCACGCATCCCCAGCGCGCCAAGGAGCAGCCCTGTTGGCCCTCGTCGACCCGGCCTCGTGGCGTGCGGCTTCGGCCCGGTCAAGTGGCCCCACCAGGCTCCGGAGCAATCATTAAAATTCCGAAACGCTGCGCATAATTTGGTGCCTCGCGATGCCGTTGCTAACGACTCCTGATGGCGCACGGCCGTCGTGGCCAGCGTTGCCGGAGGGATGCGCATTTTGCACGTTTCACTGGACGCTTAGGATGATGATGTCGATGGCAGTGTGTGCTGTTGTTGTTGTGTGTATGGGCCGAGTTGTTGTTTTTATTAGTGCTGCTGGTATCGTTGTTGCAAATAAATGATTGCATCTGCTGCCAATACATCTGTCGCCACAGTGGTCCCATGGAGAAAATTATAGAACATCTCTTAATTTCTAAATCGAATACTAAATATTTATTAAAAATTTTGCATTACTAAAATAAACTAGAACATCTATTACATATGTAAAATGAAGCAATCCCAATGCACATCAATACAGATGAAGAAAACCAGTTTGCCCATTTTAAACTGAATAATTTCACTATGTTTTAAATGAAAAGAAGAGTTTCAATACATCATTAAAAAATTGTTATTTAAATGTTTTTGTCTTATATTTTTTAAAGCAACGAACAACAGTTGCGTTTCCAACTTAGCCTACCGTTCGAATGCCTCCCATCACCATCTTCGATGTCGTCATCGTCAGCACTGGACACAATTGCTTAATTTTGTGGTGCCCGAAACTCCGCTGGCTCCCTGCACTGCCCTCAGCACCCCTCGATCCGACCCTGCGCACTGTCCAGCGCCTCTTGCATAATTTTATTTAATGAATTCATAAGCTGCACCCGGTTGTTGATTGCTGTTGACCGCGTTCAGTGACCGCCAGGACTCCGCGTGGCGGCGCCTCCTCGCGGTCCATAGTGCAGGCCCAGGCGAAAATAAAGTGAAAAGTCATGATCGCCGAGTGCGCAGCTTCCTCGGCCTCGCTCACAAGCCGCGCGCTGGAGCCTCGCGATCCGGCTGCAACGTGCTCCACTTAAACAGAAGCTCCCAGCGAGCCGCGCCGCCCTCCCTGGCGACCCTCCGTCGATCCGTCGCCGATGCCGGTTCCATCGCCGCCGGGCACCCAGATGGTCCTCGCACCATGTTATCATCGCGATGTTCGGGTCCCTCGGACCGTTGATGTCTTCATCAGGCGACGCAGGCACCCAAACCCAAGCGAACCGAACCGAAGCAACCCGACCCAACTCGAGAACTCACATGGAAGCATTTCATTTCGTGCCCGTTTTGGGAATTATTTGCTGATGTATTTTATTCTGTGGAGGGCTCCACACACTCACACACATACACGCATGGGTTGTGCACGCTCGCTAAATATGCTTAATTATGGGTTGCGAGCCGTGGCGTACGAGCAGACGGTTACTTTTTGGTAGTGGTTGCTGTTGTCGATGCCTTTTTGTTGTTGCACCCTTTTCCATGCGCCGCAACGACGGAAGTGACTTGGTTTTCACAGAACTTTGCACTTCAATGTAACGACTAAGGCGACTGAGTAATCGCTTGCCGGTGATCGTGCACTATTGTGGAGTTTTAACTTAGAATGAGACGTCGCGCCCTTACGTGACGAACGAAATGATCAGTGTTGATATCAAATTGGTTGTAATGCTGAAATAATGCTAAAAATAATCGCCAGAACTAATGCTTAGTGGCCCAGAAACGAGTCGGTTATTTTCTCGACTCCAGCTCTAATTGAGGCTCTCTGCATTCAAAACTGCAATTTAAACTCTTCCGCTTTATTGAAATTTCCTGCTGCAGCCTTTTTGTCCTCGTTCTGTCTGGCTGGCTGCTCGTTTTTCTGCCCGGCCGCCGTCTGTCTGCGGCAGCGAGAAATTGAGACATCAAACGTAATGACAACAAAACACCGATTACGCACGTAGGGCGTGGCCACCGAAAAAGGTAGCCGGCGTGCTACGAGGCTACCACAGAGCATGTCATTAACTCTCGTTGTGCTGTTGGGTTGCTCTAATTGTTGTTGCCGTCGCTACTGCTGCTTTGCATTTTGATTGGTAACCCAGCGAGCAGGTGTGAGTTTTGGGCTCTCAGAACCCGGTACAAATGGGAATGAATTCCTTGTACCTCAAGGGGCTGGCCATGTTCTAAGGGCTCTGTCGCTCTCTCTCTCCCTCTGTCTCGCTCGCTTTCTCCCACTCTCACCTGGTCATCGGGCGGCCACTGAGCCATAAGTCATCGACGCGTGCATCGCGGCAGCTGCAAGTCTGTGGAACGCCCCGTGAACCAATTACTTTTGATTATTTATTCTTTTCAAATCGGCTTTTCATTCCTTCTCCCCTTTCGGGTTTCTAGTTGCAGTGACTAGACGGCGACTATTGATCGTCGTGACCATGTTGTTGTCGCCCGAGCAATTAAATGCAAATTAGAGGCTCTCGAGACCTGGCCTGCGTCTGTGGGTCGCGAATGGAGGTCAGTGCGTTATGACCTCAACCGGAAGCACGTGGAAAAGGGCAATAATTAAAACAGCAACACCAAAGGCGAACTCGAGCAACGAGTAATTAAGGACGTTAATGGCGGGTTTGGTCCGGGCTTTAATTGTATTTTAATGAGAACATTTAAAGGGCCTCCAAATATCCAAAAGCAGTAGTTGCGATGAGAGACTGAGACAACTAAGCAGCGATGTGAAAACGATCTTCACACTTGGGTGAAAACTAAATCTTTAGAAAAGAACTTCCCCAAGAGAGTCCTCGACCTGTATCCTCAATCAGGAAAAGGAGGGAGAGAAAGGGAGTGAGAGAGGCAGAGAACTTAGTGAATTGTTAGTTCATTCATTCATTGCCAGTTCCCATGTGAATATTTTGTTGAAATAGTGTGATGAATTAAAGTGAGAGGTTTCCTCCCTCTGCTTCTCACTCACTCTCTCTCTTTCTCTATCATGGTGATCTCCGTTACGAAGGTCAGGCGGAAGGTTCGTTTGGGTTTTGCGGAATTTCTGGCAAAAGTTTGACAAAAAGAACGACCGGAAAACCGAATCCCAAATAAACTTCAGCAACAATTTAAAGCATTACCTCATTAGACATTCCACCAACACAACAATAAAAGTTCGCATAAAGCACTCATTGGGTGGACGATGTGGGGGTCCACTCCGAGCTGCCGACGGAGCCGGAGGAGCCGGAGGAGGGTCAAAGGGATCGGGTGCAGACAAAAGCAGGCCAAACTATGTGGTTCGCCGGGGGATAGCCAGAGGATAGAAGAGAGTGCGAGAGTGGGAGAGAGGGAGAGCGAGTATGGGGACTCGAGTCGCGTCGAGGACGAAATTGAAATAAAAACATTTGAAATATTTTTATGCAAATTTTATTATGATTATGATAATCTGAGACGGATATTTATGAGAAATGGACAGCGGAAGGACGCAAAGGACCACGAGCTAACACGAGAGGGACGGGCGATGCGTGGCGCACGAGACAGGCAGAGACAAAGAGCGGCAGAGGAGAGGAGTGAAGCAATAAATGAATGGCTGGGGCGAGATGGAGAGTTACTTTCACATTGGGAGACGAAGATGGAGTGGAGGAGAGGAAGGACGGCGAGTGGAGGGCGGGGGAGAAGAGGGGAAGGGGTGGAAAGGGATGCAGGAGGGATCGGTACGCAGTGTCCATGTTTGTTTTCGCTCGCACTGCTTTGTTGTTGGTCTCTTTGGTTTTGTTTTTGTTCCGGCGAATGCTGGTATGTTGTTGCTGTTGTAGTTCCCATAGTTGTTATTGCGGTCCCTATTGTTGTTCTTATTGTTTTTTATTGTAACTTTTTGCCGTTGCTTTGTGCTTTCTGGGTCGAAACACAAGCTGGAACCTAAACTGTAGCATATTCCTGCCCGAGACCACAGGAGACGCCCAGTGAAGGGGTGGGAAGGAGGGGAGTGACAGAGACAGGGCGATGCCGGGGGGCGCAACGAGAGTTGAGTTCCGGAATTTTTATGAACGCCATTCAGCAACACATTCATATGTTGATGTAGGGCTCTCAAGCAAATGAACTCGATTGTTGCAGCCCAGGACCGACGACCGACGACCGAGGGAGTGAATTACGGGACCCCTGCCACGGGTAGGGGTGGGCGGAGGGGCCGGAGCTGGACTCACATCAGTCAGCACGGAAGCCCTTTGGACGGAGCGAGCGAGCGAAGAGGAGGACCTCGAGTGCGAAGGACATTTCTTGAGTACTCTGGGTCGGGAGCGGACGCCGAAGTGGGGCGTGAATTTATGAGTGAGTGAGCGGAAAAAAATCTCCACAAAGGTCGGGGCAAGACCGGGACTCGTCCCCCTCGTCCCTGCGTCGGTCGTCAGGGCGGATCGAGCAAATGAAGTCGACGCAGCTTAAGTCCAAATCACGTCGAATCCTACTTGGGTCAGGTCCCTTAAGGACTGCCAACCCCGCTCTCACTATCTCTCGCGTGTATTTCCACTATTCGCCTCTCTCTCTCTCCCGGTTCTGTGTTCCGCTGGGGTTTGTCTTCTGCTCAATCAACTCCTGTCCATATTTGCATACGTGATTTGGCCGTTGTAGCTGCGTTGTAATTGCCTTCGTTGTTGTCGAGTGGCTTTTTTGCTGTTGTTGTTGGCGCTCGTCCCTGTCCGCTTTGAATTCGGAGGGCATTAAGAGGACTTAACAACCGCGCCCTCTAAGTGCGCTGATCCTGTTCCGAGCCTTCGGTAATCCGGGCGCAGAGCAGAGGGTTTTCCCTCTCGCTCCGGCCTACAGGCTGGCTGCTGCCACAGATCTTTCGCTCTCTGTCTCCCGCCCCCCACCGCCGCCTATCTGTCGCCTCGCTGAAAAACAACCCTCGGATTGAGTTGTCCACAACGCGATCAACGTCGTGTTCTTCCATCCGTTCATTCCCTCACTCTCTCTCACTCACGGACGCATTCACTCATTCAATTAATTCGAACAAATGTCCTTTGCGCGCGACTGCAGGACATGAAAAATGCATTTGCGGGAAATCGTGCGTTCGTCTTATCGCCGGCCATCGCGGGGACTCTGCGGACGAGGACGACTGCGGAAGAGGCGACGCCGGGAGATCGAATTAGGGCTGATTGCATTAAAAGAAGAGCCGACGAACAGGCGAAGGAAGCGACACAAGGACATGTAATTTAATTCGGCAACCGGCGGATGTCACAGCAAGCGGAGTCCACGGCTGGGATTTCCCACCTTAAAGCACTAACAAATCATCGGAGGTCCTCCGGAGGAGTGGGCCAATGCCCTTTTCTCGTCCTGGCCGGTTCAATCGCGTCTAATCGGTCGCTACCAATCGGGTGTTTTTTGAAAGTAAACCCAGACATGTCTGGCCGGCAGCGGTCCATCGGTCTGGCGGATTGGAAGTGGCTGTCCATCACAATCGCAAGGTTCCGTTTCCTGGTGGCGACGGGTCGCGCCTGGCCCTCATCGCCGTCTGCCAGTCTAAGCCGTGGTCCGCCCCTCCCTTCGGTCTGCCCGCCATTATCTCTGATTCACCCTTCCCTCCACCGCCCCCAGGACTCCCGGCTCAGGGCTTATGAGTTCGCCTTTTCTTGTCTCGCCTGGCGTCGCCTCTCGATCGGCCGGTCTGTCCGTCCGTCCACTGCCTCTCTGTCTGTCTCTCTGTCTGCCTTCGTGCTCTGCCCTCGCCGCGTTATTTACGCAGTTTACCGCGAAATAGGATTAACGGCTTTGGCGAAAGTCGTGGTGCGGCCGCCACCTCGCCACATATGCTGCATTTCCCGTACTCTCCCCTTCCCTCCACGCCCCACCCCTCCGCACCCTCCTCTGCGGCGCCTCCTCGCCATGGACGCCGTATTGGTTTTACCTTCGTGCGCAAATCCGTTTTAAGCGCTTCCTCCTACTTCGTTCCTTTCGACGTTTTGTAATTGTAGCCGCAGTAGTAGTGGATGTTGCTGTAGTTGTTGTTGTTGCTGCAGGGGCTACTATTATTGTCGTCACAGCCCACCTTTAGCGGCGGCCAAGGGTTCTGTGTTTGCTTTCGTTGTTGTTCCTTTTTGTCCCTTGCAATTTGTTGATCGGCGCACTTGATTCGCTTTCTCATTTTTTCCACAATTTGTTTCGCACCCTACCCCCTCCGATTTGACCGTGTGCACACGTGTGTAAGTGTGTCTGAGAGTCCTTCGGCAGGACGGCCGGCGGCCCGACATCTCGATGTCGCGTGAATTTTCCGCCGGCTCAACATGTGGCAGGTGAAGCTGGCTTAAAATGGCTTCGACCTCTCGCCATGGCGCATTGTCGGTTTATCAGTCGAAGGACACTCGAGTCAGGGCCGGAAAATCGGGGGATTTCCCTGCGAAACACAAAAAAAGTAAAAAATCGGCAATGCGTCTCGAAATGAATTTTGAGGAGAGAGGAACAAAAATAGGACTCTGTTAATTCCCCATCTTAATTTGCCCGCGGTCGTCTCCCTTTGCTTCCTTCTCTCTCCAACGTTCCTTCCTCCCTCTTCCGTTCCTGCATTTGCTCTTCTGATTGCATTTGATTGCTTCGGTTGTGATTTGCATATCGTCCCGCTTATCGCCCGTCTCCCTGTCTGCCCCCGTTCTTCTATCGTCGTCTTCAATGCCTTGTCTCTCGGTCGTCTTTCATCCTCTCGCACCGCTCTCCCCTCCCCGTCGCCATCCATCGTCCTCTCTCCTGCTTCCTGCGTCCTCCTTCGTCAGCCGCCGATCGACCATTGAAATAAATGGCGAAAAATCGTAAATTTGATTTTCAATTTCGTGGCAGCGCCATAAAAAGCATCGTCGTCGTAATCCTTCCATCTGTCAGGCTGAGCAGGACATGGCGGAGCTAGCAGGATCATCACCGCAGCGTGGCTGTGTGGGAAGGGGGGCCGACCAGAGCCGGAAACAAGTGACCAGAAAATAATCCACGAAAAATCGACAAAAATTGGACGAATATGAAAAAGATTTCGAAACAGGGAGCAAAAAGCACGGAAGAAAATAAAAGGCGATAAAATATGTGAGAAGCGGAAAAAATGGAATTCAAAAGCCAAAGCGATGAAAAAGATCACAAAGAGCTAGAAAATAAAAGCCGAATGGTTCAAAACCTCAACCAAAGTTCAGAAATAAATGGAGGAAATGAACGAAAAACAATGACGAAACTTTATGTGCCGATGCAAATATAAAGGACACGTCCTGGGTGCCATTTTGGACATCCTTAATTTGACTTCCGTTTATTCCTGCTGCCGCGATGGCAACGCGAGCCGTGGGGTGAGTGGGAGAGAGAGGAAGAGGTGGTTCCATGGTTCATGGGAAAGAAATAAGAATTTATGAAACGTAAAAATTTTTGACGACCTCCTTAAATCAGAAATTAACCAACTTTTCCGAAGAAACGACCCACCGACCGACCGACCGAACGAACAAAGTGGACGCGACCTGTCCCAAGTCCTGCCACCCAGTTGTGGGCGTGCGCTCGGATTTGTAGCTGGGTGAGCGGGGGAGGGGGGTTTTATGTGGAATTTATTATTGTAATGTTCGGACATAAAAACGCAAATGATGCGAAATAAAATCCCGCATTTGCCGGAGATTTGCTTCTCGAGCAGCCGTCGTTCGCACTGCACAGGACATTTATTTTGATTCGTGTAATATTTTCGAAGCGATTTCTTCAATCTAAAACCGGATTAAAAAAAGACGAATTCCTGCGAATTTCATTATTTTTTCTTCTGCAAGTACACAAATTTTGAATTTTTGAGTGATGTCTGACATTGTCATGTCGATTGGACGTGGTCTGCCAAGTGAGGTGCTCCAAACTCCGAAGGACGTTCGGACAATTTCACTCGCAGTTGCGTCCTCGGTGTGAGTTGCTCAGGTGATTCGTGTCATTCGATGCGGGCCTGAGTTTTGTTCGCGGCCCTCCACTACGCATAATTCGAAAGTGCACTCGAAGCAAGTATCGGTTCCACTCAAAAGCCACATTGCGGCCGAGCTCATTCACTAATTGCAACCCCCTCACTCAGAGTCACTCAACTGTCCGACGACCCCGACTGATCCTTTCGGGATCCAATTAAGGCTCATCAATAAATGTTCGCCCGCAATAAATTGCAGATAATAAAATTCATTCATGTCGAAGCACAACAAACAGGACATCACGAGGGGGAGAGCGCGGCTGATGGCGAGCGGCGATGGGGTGATTGAAACGGGATGGCAGGGGAGCGTCGAGGGTGGGTGGACGCGGTCGGCGGCCGGTGCTCGATCGCTGCACTAATGCATCGCTAACGAACTTAAAGGCAACAACAACGCACCCGGGATCGTAATAACTGTGGACGTCGGCTGCATTATTGCGAATTTCAATGGCAAGTGGCGGCGGCAACAACAGCGCGTTCGCATTCACAACAACAATGACGAAGTACAATGCAATTACAACAACCAATAAACAACAACAACAACAACAACAAACACCACGTACGAACAATTGCAATCAAAACAAACAAAAGCAACGAAATCCAAACGCAACCACGTGACGCATTCGAGTGCGTGCGCGAGTGCGAAGCAGAGCACGGGTGTGTGTTTGTGTGGCTGTGTGTGTGTGTCAACATATGTCGCCCATGATGCTGCAGCGCACACACTCACCGCACACACTCTCGCTCTCATCCACAGGACTCCTGCGCTCAGTGGATGAGCCGAGAAGCGATCCGGCTGCGGTGGGCGACGGAGGGACGAAGGGACAGAGGCAGGGTGGGCAACAGGGATGGAGAGTGTGGAGCTGAGGCTGAGGCGCAGATGCGCTCGGCAACATTTAATTACTCTGAGGAGACAACAAAACAGCAGCTACAACAGGAAACAGCAATAACAACGACAACGACAACAACGAAACAAAAACAAGGGTAGCACCTACGATAGTTTCGCAGCCAGCAATTACTCGGTGGGCATGTGTGAATGTGTGTGGGCTGTGGGTGCGTGTGAGCGTGAATAAATACAAAATGCAAAGAATCCTGTTGCCGGCCATTAGCGGGATTAAGTGGCCGACCGCTCGATCCGGGGGGAAGAGAGGCAGGCAGCACGAGCGAGATAAATTTTATTGATTTTCTCCTCCGAAAGACACGCTTTGCAATGCAATTTTCGAAATTATTGTGGGGGAGGGAAACGGCATGAATATGAGTGAAGCACCCAAAAAGCCACTCAAGGGTAGGACGGAACCTCGTCTCGAATACAACCTTCGATTTCTCTGAATTTAATGAAATTTCAAGATGAATGTCAAATTACATATAATTTTGTGATTTTCGAAACTTTAACAAAAAGGATGGAAACCGAAAAAAGAGGCGTCCATCTCGATATTATCCAGAAATGTTTTAGTTACTTTCTTCTTATTAACTTTAAGAGACTAGTGGTAAGTTCACAGCTAAAGAAATGTTGGTTTAAATAAGAATGAGTCGTAACTTTTCAGAAACCTCCTTTTGCAAGAGCCCACTGTGAGCAATTCAACAATTGCGGAGCCTCGTCGTGGAGTGGTCTTAGAAGGAGAGATGATGTTCTGCGAGCAAAATAAATAACAGAGAATGAGTGCCCGAGAGAGCAGTGGACAGAGCGACGGAGTCAGAGTCAGAGACAGAGACAGAGTGGAAATGGGAGGGATTTCGTCTGTCGGGACGACCTGCAACAAATGTTCAAATTAAATAAAATTAAAATTCCACACCGAAGACACAACTCGAGGACGAAGGATGCGTCCTGGCGGCAAAGTGCAAAAGCACTTCGAATACATTTACGAACTACAAACACGTACATCTGCTTGCGCAAATACATACACCAGGCGCACGCACACTCTCGAGTGCAAATAGATATTCGTACCCATACAGGACACACGTGTCGCACTCAGGACATTAATGTCCTTCTGTGGTTTATTTGTTGCTCTCCGGCGCCTGGACCCGGGGCTGCTGCTCATTTCGCCAGCTCCCCGAGAGAGGGGTCAGGCTGGGGCAGAGGGGCGTAATATGAACGGACAACGACAACGACAATAACAATATCAGCAACAAAAACAACACCGTGGCCGGCTCATTTCGCATGGAGGTCGTGTCCGTCGGAAACGAAATGAAATTAAAAACTATTTTAGACCAGTTTTCGACGTGGGCCTCAACCGAGGCAGAGCGGGAGGAGCAGGCGATGGACCGAGGGGTGGAGAGGTAAAAAGAGAGCGGCTGGGAGGGTGCGCGGGTGTGTGTGCGAGGGAGAATTATTATTAGAAATTCGGAATATTTCCAAGCCGAAATAATTGCTCTTCTTGTTGCGTCGGTCTCTGCCGTGTTTGGTGTTGGGCTCTGTCCCTGTTGTTTTGGTCTGTAATGTTTTCTGTTGTTTCCCCATTGTTTTTGTTACTGTCTCCGCAGCCGACGGGCAACAGCTGGCGGTAGGCGTCGGATCCTATTATGGCCAGAACGGTAATAATTGCCAAAACGACAAATCAGAGAAATCAGGGGAATCGTGGACTCCAAGGGGAAAGACACACATGCGCGGGGAAAGGGGGTGGGGAGTGCGAGAAGACAAGATCAGAATGAATTCCGACACGAGTCCTGCTCGCCCCGACGGATGCGAGTTCGAAGATCCTGATTTGCAGAACCGAACCCAAAACCCTACATTTTATGCAACACAGACGAATGACCTCAGCTAGACGGAGAGGCGAACGCACAGAAAGAGAGCGGGCGATGGGGGCGGTTTGGTGACTAATCGAAAACTGTGCAGGACGGAGTCGAGGCGCCGACGCCCTGCTGCCGTCGCTGCTTCCGTTCGCTCCCACTGTCGCCGTTGTTAATGACAGCAATAATGACAACAGCAACAACATCGGCTGGAAGTACAACAACTGCGTGGAACTAAGAGAAATGGAACTGGAACTACAACAAAAACAACAACAAAAACAACAACAAAATCCACCACGGCGACCACATGAAGCGCTGCACGGCGACCTCCATTAAATCTAATCGCATTAAATGAGCAGAAAAATAGACGAAGCCAGGGCGAAGGAGACAAATAGGGAGACAAACACAGAGAGAGACAGTGAAAGGGAGAGGCAGTGAAAGAGAGAGATGGCAATCGCTGACAGTTATCGCAAATTTATCGATTGGCAATTGGGCTTGAGGTGCTCGGAGGGCACAGCACTTGCCCTGGCCGGAGTCCTGGGGTCCGGGAGGAAGCGGGAGCGGACGAGAATCACGGACGAGTGAGAGGGAGAGATGGTGGTCGTGGAGAAATCTGCAGAAATTAATTGCAATTACATTCTCCGTTAAGCGGATGAAGACAGCGTGATACGAGGACGTCGAATGGACAAATGAGCGAAGGCCACGACGAACAGCAGACGAGCGGGAAGCAGGCAGGATGGCAGGAAGGAAGGAAGAAAGACCAGCGGAAATTGTGCGGGCAGTGGTCGAGAGGGCGGCGGCGGAACGAAAAAATCTGTCAGAATCGAAGCCGAGTCCCGTCGCCAGCATCGGAAAATGAGGAAAGGTATTTCAATTAAAACTTGAAATTAGTTGCCTGCTGTGAAAAAAGAAACCCCCGACGAATCACTCAAAAGAGACTCGCAATTAGTGCGCTGAATTATCCCAATTTTCTTCAGTTCCAATGGCTTTGGCGGTGAGTTCGCTTTGAATTTATTTTGTTTCACTCAACTTTTCACTCGACTCTAACTGACTCACATCTCACAGTTCTGATAAACAGATTTTCTCGGGTAAACTAAAAGTTGAAACTCTAAAAGTTCGAGCTGACTCGCAATTAAATTCCAAAATTGGAATCCCATCCTTAGAACCTACGTCGAAAGCCCAAACTGCAGCCAAAGACCTCAGTGTAATTCACTCATTTCATTCATTCACTCCATCACCGCTCTGCTCGCGCGCCCTCTGTCTCCTTCTCGCCATGTATCTGCACCCTCGGCACTGGGGAGTTTTCAATTTTGAAAATTTCAATCATTTCCGACGTGTTTCGAAATGAAAATCGCTGACAGACCGTAGCGAATCGCCCAACAGGACGAGGCAGCAACACGTGCGGCCCGACAGCATGCGGAAGGACGAGGAACAAACCGGCGGACGATGGTCCGGGCTCATCACACCCTTCGAGCGAACGGTTGGACGCCTCGAACGGCCTCATTTGGAAATTGGTTCGATATTGAATCAGGACCCCAGCGTTGGACGGACGAGCGACGGGCGATGGGCGCAGGGCGATGGGTGGAGGTGCAGCATCGAAGAGGTCCCTCGAAATTTCCAACACTCGCACGTGCGAAACGCAGCCACGCATCCCAAGGACACGCCAGGCCGACCGACCGACGCCGCACAACCTGCGCACGACGCGAGCCTGTAGCCGAGGGAGAGGGGGAAGGGGGGTTCCGTGGGCAAACGCACGGCGTGGAAGGGATCGCAATTAAAGGGCGTCGTCGCCGCGTCCCCGGGTCGATGAAGACGACTGCAGGCGGCACCGGGGTGCACGAGGTCGGTCCTTTGAGCCCCGTCCGCTGTCACCTCTCCTTCGCCCCCTCCATTCCCCCGGGTCGGGGGAGGGAAACCCGTCGTAATCGAGAACCGAGCCTCGAGTGCCGGCCGTCGGTGGGGTGGGCCCGAGACCGGTTCCTGCGGTCAGTGGTTGGTAAAACGTTTAATTGCAAATCCTGCCAGTGGATCGCTTTGTCAAATTAAGGAATTTCATTTGTGCTCTGCCGCGCCGCTGCCTCTGCCTGCGTCTCCGTCACCGTCGGCACCTCTGTCGACGAAAGTGTCAAATGCAATTTAAGCGGATGCACGAAGATCCTTTCGGGGGTCGCCCGCCAGTTGGTGGTGGGGCGCATGCTGTGGGGGTTGGTTTCAGAACAACCCCACTGACTGTAGCAATAACATCTCCGGCAACAACGGCTCATTACATATGTTTTCTCGTCGAGGACGTAATTAAATCTGACAAAGTGTTTTGTTTAAAGCGTGTCCTTGCGATGACGAGAAGGAGTCGCGGGAGAGAACGGGGAGGCGGCCGAAGGCTTCGCCATTAACGTGTCATTTGCTCGGTGCTTGTTTGACATGATGCAATTGCCAATGTTGCTGAGAGGCAGTTGTTATGGTTGTTATTTGCTGAAGGACTTAAATATTCGAAAAAATTGGAGTCAGGAAGTGACAAGGAGAATTCGCCATATTGGTAATGCGTGAAGGGTGAAATGTTAATTTCCACTTATGTAAGGTTTTGTATTTTTTGTACTGTGTTCTAAATTTTGCTTCTAAGAGTTCGATGTAATAATTCTTCATTTTAGGTTTCTTCAAATCTCTATCGGTCCTATTCCTCTCTGAAGATACGTTAAATGCATCATAATCCTTCGATTGTCTCCTTCGACCCTCAGATTTTTAGTCCTGAATCCGGGCTGTTAAAGCCACAACAAGCAATGGACAAAGGATGCGAACGCTTTTAATAAAATTAACCCGAGCTCCCCTTGAACTCCACCAACAACGTCATTAGGGCGGACGAAGAGCGTGTGGGGCGATGGCGGCCGTTGTTGTCTGGCAAGTGCTTGTGTTTGAACAAATACCGCCATGCAAAGCAAACACAAACAAACGGAGGGCGCAAGCGACATGAACATGAAAGCGATCCAGCGACGGAGGTCCTTCATTGTTGTTGGCGGCGTGTGCGTGTGGAGCATGAGGGGGGGGGGGGTTGTAACAACAACAATGGCGTGGCAACAACACTCACTAGTAGCCATGTTTTTGCAATTATTTATCACTTGCAGGATATGGAAACACCTCAACCAAGGAGCAGGAACCTCGGTCGGGGTCGACGTCGGCGTCGCCGTCAACACGGAGCTTTCGGTGGATGCGGTTGGCGCAGCAATTGTTGGTGAGTTGTTGCTGCTCGATGTCCTGCTCTGTTGTCGGCTCAGATTAAAACACGCTTCGTCGACGACCCTGGGATTTTTCCAACATCAGACATCGTTGTTTGGGCAGTGTTGCTCCGTGTCGTGTTGGTCCTGAAGTTGCGCTGCGTTGTTGCTTCTAATGCTGTCCTCGTCCTAACTCGTTGTGGAGAACCTGGCCAATGTCTGCCAAACTATGCGCCGTCCAGGTACCTCCTGCAGTCTCCAGCAGACTCCTCTCCATCCCCTGCCTCCTCCTTCTCCTCTGCTGCTGATGAATGCGATCCTTGTGCGAAATTTATGCGAACCAAATTTTTGGTGGCTTCGGCGGCGACTCCGACCGGTGGCGGCGGCCGCACTTCACGGCTGTCAAAGGCCGGCCAGAGGTCGGACAGCACAGGACAGAACAGGACATCCGGCACAGGACCGGACCATGCTGAACGGACGGCTACGCTGTTGGTGATGACGGTGTTCGCAACTTCTCGTCGCTGTTGTTGGAGCTAAACATATTTCGTCGGCTAATGCAAAGTTTTGATGTCGGTTGCCGCAGTTGCTGTTACTGCTTTAGTTGTTGTTGTTGTTGTTGTTGTTGACACCCATCACCACGCATCCTGGTCGAGGATCCTGGGGAGTCCTTTGAAGGATGGCGGCGGATGAAGTGGGAAGCATGACGACATGGCGTCGGCTGCAGAAGAAACATTTTAAATTTTCACCGTCTACCGTGAGGGTGAGAGCAGAGGCAGTGGCAGTGGCAGTGGCAGTGGGTGAGGGGAGACAGGGAGAGAAGCAAGAGCAGAAAGAGAGAGAGACTTTTATTCATTTCCCGAAGCGTTGCGAGTCTGTCAGCAACGGCCAGCTTCATTACGCGATTTATGGACCCTTTTAATTAAAGCGATGCAGCTCATAAATTCACAACAACAACTACCGAACAACAACAACATAATAACAACAAATTCAGCAAAAATAAAAATAAGAGATATAATAACAGAAATATCACCATCCATAGCCATGCGTCTGAACCCCTCATATTTATTGAAGATATCAACGATAATGAGCAGGACTTCCGAGGAATGCAATACATGCGAATCCTTGCAAAAGCAAGAAGATATAAAAATTACGAAAGCGAAAAGTTATAAATAATTTAAAATCCTCCCAGGAGCGAAAAATAGGAAACTGAAAGTAAGAATGAAGAGCATATGAAGAGAAATCAATAAATCTGAAGGGAGTGAGAAAATACACGAAAGGAATTAAGAGGAAGCGAGGCAGAGACGAAGCCACGTCGCAAGAGATGGAAGGGAGATGGAGATGGAAAAGAGCACGGAGTGAGAGTGAGAGTGAGAGGGGGAGTGGGAATGGTGAGAGCAGCGGGTCGACGCGAGTCGGACGAGTTCGATATTAACACGAGACAACATTATCGCTTGAATCAACATAACTGCTGAAGCTCAGATCCTGACTAAGGACAACGTGTCCTTCCAGACGAGTTGCAGCTGTATGCGTGTCTCTACGTGTGTGTGTTTGGCGGCACTGACCGTGTTCTTCGTGGCCCCAGGACGGCGAGTGGCGGACGGCGGTCGACCGCCGGCTGGGGCTGTAGTTTAAATAAAATGCGGGACGGAAGGATTACGAGATCCTGATTTATGCACATGGTCAATGGACACGCGAGACAGAGAGACCGAGATGAGGGGGCAGAGGGAACAGGGGGAGGTATATTAAATCAGTGGGATAGGGGAAAATGTGGGATGTGGAAACGAGCTGAGGACGGCAATTAAGAGGCTCGAGGCGGAGGGGAAGAAATATGAGAAACGAAGCGGTGGCAGATGGTGAGAGAGGAAGATAATGGGAATTGTGCTGTGAATGGAAGAGAATTGCTCTTGAGTATGCATCTGAAACTTATCCCGAGCCTCCACCGAGCAAAACCCCGATAAGGAGTAGTGAAAAAAGTAAGAAAATGTACGAGAAAAATACAGAAAAGAGGAAAACTATAAGCGGTAGAGACAAAGTTCCTCTTCCGGGAGTCGAGGCAGCGCTGTCGCCGTGCTCTGATCCTGCCAATCACTGGGATGATCGATGTCCGGCCGCAGGACTCGCTGGGTCGCCACGTGTCCGAGCCTCTGGCAGCCGGTCGTCGATTCGCCACCGTTGTTGGTGCCAAACAAAACAACAACAATCAGCGAGTGCTCATTTTTCGGTGGTCACGTGATTTGCGAGCTAATTTTGCGAATTTTGCGAGCGTCCGCCACGTGTCGCCGCAACGTGCGCAACAGAGTTGAAACTTGTGCAAAAACAATGGCGCCAACAACAACACCTATCGAAGAAACCCTCCGTCAAAGGACTAAGGGCCAGGCTGAGATGCCGGCTTGCTCATTTTGCTGTTGTTCTCGCGGGGAATTCACAAGTTCCCCGTGACAAAGTAGCATCGAGACAGTTCCTTCCACTTCGTGCTCTGGACTCGGCGGATTCTTTTTGCATCGCTCGGGTCGAGTTGAGTCGCTTAAGGATTCGTGTCATGCACGAATATCGATTTCGAGGACATTTTCATCGTTTGTTTCCTTGGGCTTCCTCTCGATGCTCCTCGAGTGGCGAGGCCAGGAAGGCTCGTTATCCTGGCGACAGTGCTGCGGTCGTGGCTGCGGTTGCGGAAGCGAAGGAGCTGCAGCTGCGGCCTGGACGTGGGTGGCGGTGGCGGAAGTGGATTTCGGTGACGAGAGGACTTTGTCCACGAGGCGACTTTGTCGAAGTGGGGGAGGCGAAGTCGCCCATAACAGGTTCAGGACGACGATTGAAATGCAAGAATATGCCCGGAAAGTTAGCGCTAATGAAGGGGTGAGGAAGAGCATGAAGGACATGAGAGCCGGAACGACGACCATATCAACAAGAAGGACAAAAACGCAACTTTCCTCTAGAAATATAATTTTGGTACAATTTTCACAGGATTAAAAATAAAGCCGCGGAACAGAGGAAGCGGCCGAAATGAAGTGGAGACGAGTCGATGGTCTGGGGGAACGAACGTGGGAGGCATCCTTTTAGGTGTCATTCGGAGCGTGAACCCTTTTAGCGCGATTTATGAATATTTATCGCCTCTGATCCTCCTCTGAGCCTCGGCCGACCCACTCATTCAGCTCTGCCCACTCTCTCTTAACCCGGCGTCACCTTCCGTTCGTAATCTCTGACCTCAACCCCACTCATCTGTCGGCCCCAGCTGTCAGCCAGACTCTGCTGCGCGACCCGTGGGCCTTTCCCCGTCCTTTCCGCACCGGCCGTCGGGCCGCCGTCGTGCATGACGCGCCAGCGTTGAGACTGATTACTTGTTTCACGCTTGTTATCCTGGTGCGCGGTCCTTTCTCATAATTGATAAATTGGGTTGGCGTTGCGCCAACAACAACGCGCTCAGCGGCAACAACAGTAAGCGGGCCAAGTCCGTCCACTGCCACCAGCCGCCAACAACAAAACCTACTGGCTCTCGTCCTGCGACCGCAGGAGGGACGAAACACTCACTAAGCCTAATGATATCCTCTCATCCTTGCTCTGTTACTTTTCCTCTTTCGTCATTTTTATTTCCAATTGTTGTTGTGCCCGGCCATTGCTGTTGGTGCAAAGTGATTCTGTTCATTGGATTCTGACGCTCGTCACCAAATTAGCCGCCGTCGCAAGACCACCAGGACCTCGCCCGATGTCCTGTTTCAATTTTTTATTTCGTCTTTTGCCGTTTTTAATTTTTTATTCGTGTAGTACAAATGGTTTCCTTCCTCAATTTTGTTTTTAACCATTTTTTCGGCCAAGAGCGCAAAATCCGCCGGCAGCTGCTGCCGGTCACACAAGTAAATGCGAGACAGAAGGAGTGAAAGTGAGGGCGTGAGAGAGAGAGCGCGCAAGCGGGAAGGAAGGAACGGCATTTGTCGGGTTTGGTCATTTGGCGACCTTTTCGAGCGAACCCCTTCCCGCCACGACTCCCCGTCTCCTACCAATGCGACACAATTTTACTCATTTTTCAACGACGACCTGCAAAGTTTTGTCATCGCCCATGTCTATTGTTGTTGTGTTCGTTTCCCCGAATTTGTTCTCGCATGCCAAGGACATTCCCCTCGCCCAACCCCTGCGTTCTAATGAAGTTATGGCGCGCGATATCCCATTGACAGAAGGCAATAAATTAGCTGCTCGCGCATGTCCTTCAAGTCGACGCGGTTGAGTGAGCGCGAAGAGCGGGAGAAGGAATGAGGGGGTGCCAAGAGAGAGTGGCTTGAGAAAGAACGTCGGAGGGGTCGAGCGCTCGGCGCCGAGGAGGGCAGGGGCGGGGGATTTAAGCCTTTCTTGTTAATTGGAATTTATGGCGGTGGCGGCGGCGCCTCGGGCGAACCCGCTGGCTCGCTCGCTCGCTCATTAATGGCCTCGGCGGGGCAACGGTCGCGAGGGCGGCCAGGGGAGCGTGTCCACGGAGTCGTCGAGGGCGACAACCGAGGAGCACCGGGGGAGGCCCGAGTCAACGAATTCACGAGCAGAGCAGAAAGTCTTTGGGCAAAAGGAATTTTTGAGCTTAATGCGATTTCATTTCCAAATTTAATTAAAATTGAAATCAAAAATAGATAATGTGTAAAATGACAAGAAGAACCTAAAGTTGGAAGCGGTATCGAACGGATCGAAACGTAAAAATCGATGTATAAGAACCAGGAATAATTGGCAGAGAACGAGACAGTTGGGGAAGTAGTTGAAGAAAACGCAGACTGGATGGTTTTGATGGCTCCCACAGATAGAGACAAATGTTAGAAACTGTAAAGTGTCGAATGATAGAATAAGAATAAATGGTTCTTCGATTATCACAGGGTGGATGCGCGGACCGGACAAAAATGCCAATCACACATCACAACACGCTAAATGTAGGATGGAGGAAGAAGTAGAGAATGCCGGAAGTGCCAAGTAGTTGTTGGAGAGAGACGGCGAGATAATGGCAAAATTGGGGCCACCATTAAAAATGTGTTCCGTCGCTTCCGATGAATTCTATTTTTTCGACGGTCTCTCGTAGACTAAAACGGTTCCGACTGAGGAAGAGTCTCCGAAGGAAGGGGAAATGGTGTGAGAGCGAGAGCGAAAGAGGATGCGGGGAGAAAGGAGCGATGGGGAGGAGAAACCTGCTCTGGGCCTGTCAGGTCTGTTGCGTGTTGCGAATGTTTTCCCCACTAATGCTTCCCTGACTTCGACGTCCAAACACGACTGTCCATGCAATTCATACAACCTTTTGCCTTTCAGTATCAAGGTTGATGGAATTCTTTTCCTTAATATAATAATTCTGCTGCAATATCTTCCCGTTGTGAAAATCCTCCACACTTCTCAACCTCCAGCTTCCTCGACTCTTAAGTCTTCGCCTTCTCTCGGTGCCCCTTCCATCCCTTTCTCTCCTTTCCGGTTCTTTCGCCTTTCCTCCTCAGACGCCCCATGCAAATGTCTCCAATATTTTGGTAATTAAAACCAACAGACGGCTGGCGTCTGCATGTCTGATGAATGTTGATATAAACCACAAGAGATATCGCTCGTGCGGCCCCAGGCTGCGCAGGCCCTTCGCCACAACCGACGGATACTCCTGAGCCTCCACAGAAGCGTCCTCGTCCAGGCGCAGCGCGCAAAAATAAATCTCTTCAACTGTAGGGTTTGGAGATGGGCTTCAAGTGAAGACAGTTGTCGCTGCCACAGCAGGGACCTCGGGACGGTGGGTGCGCCCTTCCTCTCCCTCCCGACCGCGTCGTCTTCGGGTGCACTAAACGTCTGCAGCCACGGACTCGATCGCTTTGATTGCCATCGCCTGAGTCGTTGTCCTTTGAGCTGCAGGTCCTTCGGGATCCGCCTCCTCCCTCCTTAGCTGTTTATTTCTGTCCGCCGTCGTCGTGTGTCGCACGTGATGCATTTGTTTGCTCCTCGCAATGCGGCCGGAAAGTTAATCCTTTCGTTGGCGTGCGTTCGCCAAACAAATCAATCCCTAAATCTCCGGCATGTCGAGGACAAGGATGCGTGCTGGCAGCATCAAATCGTCGCGCCATCGCCCTCGTCGTCGACGTCGACCCATCCCATTTGATGATCTCCCTCCGCTGCTTCCCGCTTCAACGTCTTTACCGGAGTCGCCTCGTGCGCACTTTCAACAGCACATCGTCACCCTTATCGTCCTCCGACTGCCTTCGTCCTCGTGTCGCGTCTTCCGGCGGCTGTCGCTCCACTCAACTATGCAAAGTTTGTCCAAGCCAGGACCTTTCGCCACTCCGCCAGACAGGATTAAATGCCTGTTAAAGACGGAAGAAAGGGTCCCCGAGTGTCTGCTGATTGCTGTTGTTGGCCTGGCTTTGTTGCTGTGCGCCCAGAGGGCCCGGGCTCTGAGCAAATATTGAGTTAGGCTGAGGTCCTTGGCTTTTTGCACGCACCCTCTCCAGGGGTCCGCGGGGGAGACGAGGCGCGCGGTTCAGAGGTCCGGCGAGGGGTGGAAGACTTAAATCGCACTACCTCCACCGCCAACCCCGCAGCAGGACGCTATCAAAATATTGACGCAAATCCTCGTGCATCGCGCCGCATCCGAGGCCGTCGGATGACGGATCGATCGGGGTATTTGCAGAAGGACGACGAGCTTTTGATTCGAACTTAATTGCATTAAGACATATTTTCAGGGGCAGGATCTGAGGGCCATGAAATGAAATTCGATTCTGCCGCCTTGGCACCACCAGCCGGGCTTAGGCACACTCTCCGAGGACGGGAGAGGCAGCTTTACATCCCACCTACCTACGACCATCCTACTCCGAAGTTCAAGGAACTTCAGCGGAGTGATGAATTAAAGTACAGAAAGGGAGAGAGAGGGAGAAGGCGGAGAGAGGGGCACAGAGAGACGGAATATTTTGCAACATCTAACTTGGCACCACTGGCACAGTTTGCGCCACGCCACGCCACGGCACGCGACGGTGAATTTATTTCCATTGCTTTGCGGTGCGACATTTTAAAAATTTATTAACGCAGGCACCTACAGCGAAAACAACAACGATGCCACAACAACAATAACTTTGCACGGAAAGGACCGACCAGCAACAAGATCTACGAAAACCACAACAACACCAACCATTGCCGCGAACTGAAAAGGAAGCCAGGGAAGCGAAACCCAGAAACCCATTGACTTAAAATTTATAACAAACAGTAGGAAAAAACTACGAAAAACTACGAGGGTGGCTGAAAGGAGGGAGACAGTCGAGGGCGAGGGAGAATCGGAGGTGTTCACTCTACAAATCATAAAGCTTGGCGGCAACACCGAAAGGGTCGAGGGGAGCGCGGGAGGAGGGAGCTGGGCAGCAATTTTTTCGAAACTACTCCGTGGAATGCGAGTGAAATAGTTGAGCGGAAACAACAACAAGGAATTACACGAACAACAGCTGAAGGCGAAACAAAAGCAAACAATTAAATCAGCAAGAAAATATTACAAACGACAAAAGAATGAAAACAATTCCGAACAAAAAAGCAAGCAATGGAAACAGCAGAAACAATTACAATTACAGCCACTGGGGCGATGCAGGAGCAACAGCAACAACGACGCGGGAAAACAGTAACAAACCAGTAATAGCAACAAAGACAACAACAGCACGCAGAACAGAACAAACCTCACAAAATAATAAATTGTTAAAAAATATCCTGTGGAAAACTATTTCCCTCAAGGATACACGCGGACCGTGCAGCACGTACTTCCTACCAGCAACAGCAACAATAACACAATAAAAGCATCGTCCACTCTACGGAATATAAACAAAAAATAATTGCAACAGTAACAACAAATAAAGTAATCAGAAGAGAAGTGAACGAGTGCAATTTATGTGAAACGCGAAAAATATGCAACACTTTTTTCGCTCACCTACCTCTCGCCGTCCCTCTTGCTCTGTCTCTGTTTCCCTCCACTTGACCGTGGCAGAAAACAAAGGTTTTTAATACAGTGTTGTGTGAACTCTGAGGTGATCGAGCGGGGTGTGGGTGAGATAAGGACGGCGACCGAGAGACGGAGGGAAAGGAAGGTCAGCGAGAGCTAGCAGTCGACGACTAAAGACCACGGAGGGTTCCAAACAAGACCCTTAAATTGGGAACGAAATACGAACGGTTTCTCTTGAAGAAGTGGAAAGAACCGTCTGTAGAATTCGCATTGGAATCGATCAGACAGTTTGTGGGATTCCGTTGGTGAATGATGTATGCCGAAATGCAAATTGAGCCCACGGCGCAAGAAGGATCCCTCCAAAGGGCTGACCTCGCCTGAATCCATAGTCGGACGATGTGAATCCAGACAACCGCACACCATAACCAAAAAAGGGTAGAGCAAAAGACACTAATGAAAGAGAACGAGATAGTTAGCGAGACGCAGACTTTGTTTCAAAAAAATTGAAAACTCATTAAACCTGCGAGGACGATGGCGCGCCGAAAGGATCACGTGAGGCAACCGAGAACGCGAGCATTTTCACTCGAACCGGGCTCTGGCGCTCATGCATGGGACACGAGCGCCGACCTGCCTGCAGATGACAATACTATTTCCTCTCAATCCCTCTCGCCATCTCACCCCCTCCCTTCGTCCACTCTCCCTCTCTCTGACTCCTGCCCCCCAATGCGAACTTCAAACTCAACTTCCGTATCCGCGAAATATTCTAAAAATGCATGCGGCGTTGTTTTTGCCCTTGGTTTTTCCCGTTTTTCGTGCACTGCTCCGAATTGTTGTTGTATTTTTTCTCTCCTGGCTTTGTTGCTATTGTTGTCTTCACATCTCCCAGTCGGGCGACGTCGTTCGCTTCATTTTCGAAACTCTTCTTTTCTATTTCCCGCTCGTAATGAAAACAGATATAAAACCAACCAGTTGAAGGGGCGGCCGAGAGGGTGGAGCGAGGGGTGTGCGGAGGAGCGGGCGAGCAGGGGACGAGGGCAGGGCAAAACGAAGAACAAGTGAATCTCACTGAAATCTATCTGCTGCGGTTGTTACCAACGGGGTTTTGACCATAAATTTAATTGTCCCGCTTTTTGCGACCATCGAGCACGGCGAAATAAACTCACTACTCGCCCGCGTTCGCATTCGCTCTCGCTCTCCCTGCTCTCGTGCTTGCCTCGCTCGCTCTCTGTCTCGCCCTCGCCATCTGTTCCAGGCGCCCTCGCACTGCTGTAGTCCCTCATTCACTCACGGAGCTCTCATTTCGCTGCCCCCGACGGCAGGTGGATCGCGGCCAGGCTGGTGGTCGTCGGAGGCGGCGATGGGCGGAGGGCGGCGACGGTGTCCGCTCTCCATTTTCTAGCTCGGCTTCCGGTCGCGCTGCTTTACATTTTTCTGCTGCCGCCGTCACTCGCCGTTCGTCGCTCTCGCCGCAACGCGGTGAGCAGTGTTGCCACCGGGGTCAGGACCGCCAGAGGCAACACACCAATGGCAACAACAACAGGCAAGGGCGACTCCAGCAGCGCTCGGTGGCCATTTATTTTCGCATTCTTGTGCTCGCCATTTTTTCCGTCATGTTTTGTTGCGCTCGCATTTCCGGTTCACAATTTTTGCCATTTCTCTATTATGTTTTTATTTTTCGCCGAGTTTTGAATTTGTTTCGAGTCTACGGCGCTTGCTCTTATTCTCCTTCTCGTCGCCGCCACCGCCGCCGTCGCGGTCGTCGTATTTTTAGTCGTTCTCTTGCTGTTGTTGTTTTAATTAATCTTCATTCATTGCATACAAATGCATGCATGTGGGAGGGCGATCACGTGGGCTCTTGCCTGTGAGTGTGTATGTGTGCGTACGGGAGCTTGATCACGTGGCCATGTGTGTTTTTTCCATGAGTATGTTCGCATAATAAAGACAATAAAATTTGTTTATCGCCCGGGTTCGTGAAAATTTTATTAAAAACATATATTCGACTCGTCGTTCGTTCCTCCCTCTCCTCCCCTTCTGGTCTATCACCCGGTCTGTCTATCTATTCACTGGCACTCTGGCTGTGAATGCACAAAAACAAGTCGCAAAATATGGCCGGCGGAAGCGGAAGTTGTTTTGAATTGAATGAATTGCAGTCCACAAAAACTAAACCAAAATAAAAACAGCAATCAACACAGAACAAAAAATATATTTTTTTGATTTTTGCAAATTTCGCAGTCAAAAATGTGGACGCGAACTTGGATCGGGGGGGAAGAGCACGGAAGAGAGAGGTGCAGGAGAGGCTGTCAATGATATCGCATGTCCTTTTCAGCTATAAATTTTGAATTGTTGTAGTTTTTGCATTACCACGCTATAGTCCTGTATATAGATGAAATTTATTCAATGGAATTTCGTGAATAATGCAATGTTCTTTTGTGCCAAATAATTCACGCGATGTAAACTTGCTTAGAGAAACAAAAACATTTTGCAAATATAAAAATTTATAGAATATTAGAAATTCTCCGATTTGAGAATAGAAAATTTTATAGAAATTATATTTCCAAAAAAAGTAGATCATTTCGAAAGGTGAATACAACATTTTTGAATTTCAAATTCAGACAAATTTGAATGAAATCAGAAAATAAATTTTCAAACCACCATAAAAATGAACTGGCATAGAAATTTTAAGTTGAACCCAGTATTAAAATGTTTAAATATTTCAAATATTTAAGAATACTTGTAGCTCATAAGATAAGGAATTTAACTCTTGAAATATCTTATATTTAAGATATGGTTATACATTATTTAATTCCATTACTTAATTGCTTTTTGAACATATATTTAATTATTTTCAGACTCTGCCATCGATCCTTCCCCTTCCACATACACCCACAGATCACACATGCTAACGAAACGAGGCTGTAAGCCGATGATCCTCAACGAGATGACAGGATCCGTCGCCTCGCAGATGCTCGTCGACAACTGTTGACGCATCCGGTCGCAGGTCCTTCGAATGCAAAGCAGACACAACAAGTATCGGGTTACGCGAGTTGCTCGGTGTCGAAAGAAGGCGTCCGTCGGCACTCGTCGCCTTCGGTGAATTATCGCCGGTCGCCAGGACGTCGGGCAGGACTCTCCGAGGCGCCAAGCTGCGAGGATTTCCAGCTAAAAACCTTCAGTTTCGAGACACCCACGCCCAAGGAGGCTGTAAATCAAGAGGGAATCGACAAGTCGTCACCTCGGGACAGGATCTGCATAAGTCCTGAGGGAGTTGAGAGTGTTTTGACAACGAGGTCGTCTGGAATGCAGAGGATTTTTAGGAATTTCCATCTGATGGCTCAATGATCAACAGCAAGTAAGGCGTCGGCAGCAGCAGCTGCCGCAGGACATTTGCTTTAGGCAGGGAGCTCTCGAGAGCTCACAGGACAGAACGAAGGATAATATGCGTAATCGCAGCTATTAAAGGTCTCAATAAAATTCTTTAAAATCAGCCGCAGCTGCATCCCCTCAGGCCGCCTGGCGACCACATCCCCAATTCGATATCCTCTTTGGCTTCGCTTCTTCTCTCTCTGAGCCGCTGCGACCCGTCTGCGAAGGTCCTGCGGACCTTTGGGCCGCTGTTGACGTCCTGCGTCTTGTGTGTGCGGCACCGTGGCCAGCGATTGAGAAGTGAATCAAAATGCGTAACGAATTCAAGCATCTCACGACATCCCTGCGGCGTCCTTGTGTCCGTGTGTGCTTATCCCTTGTCGCTGCTGAGCTCTGTGTCAATGCTCGTGACGTGCACAACAATTGACCCCCAGGACCCACAGGATATCTCCCTGCAATTTGCACACAGGAATTCTCCATGCACCCAGGTAGTCCTGACATTCCTGCGCTGCAGCAGGGCGTCGCAGGCAGTCGCAGGGTCCAGGAAGTCGTTGGTCTCCACGATATCCTTCTGGCGAGCTGTAGCCGACCAAGCGTGAGGGAATCGACCCAGCAGTTGCTGTGGACTTTGCTCTGTCTCGCAATAGTTTCTTCGATTTTCGTACACGTTCTCTTGCTCACCCGGTGGGTCCTGGCGCCACGGATTCACCCTTCGCGCTCCTCGGTAATCAAATTTGCTCCTCGATTGCAAATTCAATTCTTAAATTCGAATCCTCGGAATTTTAATAGAAAATTAAGCTCTCCTCGCAGCGACTTCCGCTTCCGCTCGCCGTCGCACGGAAAGGTTCACTGGCGGCCGATTTTAATATGCGGCACCTTGAGTCCTCCGGCATCGTCCTCGTCGCAGCAAATTAAAATCGCGCCAGGAGAAGAAACCTCGAAAGCAGCCTCGCAATTTCTCCTCTTCGTATCCGGTTCCACTCCAACCGACTCATCACTTGCACGGGTTGCGCCTCGTCCTCGCCGCCAGATTCGCGAATTGATGCGATGCTAGTGCGAGGTGGTTGAGTTGATTTGTGCAAATTAAGTTCCCGCAGATCCTTCCGCCTACTTCCGAAGCCGTCTCTGTGGACGACGTTGGGCATATTGCATTTGCCACCAAATAGAGCAGCCCCGCCAGCGATTCGCCGGAAGTCAACGCCATTTATGCATTCGTCATATTAATAAACTTCCACGTTGCCAACATCCTTTCGTTTGCCTTTTTGTGTTCCACCACGCATCCTTTCGAGAAAATAAAATATTTTTCGCGATCTCTCGTCCTTCCTTCCTTCGTTTGCTCCATTCTTTCGTCGACAGAAAGGATGCTTTATTAAAATATTCCACCCTCTGTGCATCGCATTGAAGGTTCAATTTGGAGATATTTCAGCGAAGAAGAGGGAGCAATTTTCGAGTAGTCGGTAACTGTGAGGATAAAATCAGATTTGGGAAATTTAAAACTAATTTAAACTATTGTTGAATAAGTTATAGGAATGGGTATATATAGTTTAAACTAAAAATGTATTTTCATTTACTAACAAATGGAATATTTTATCCTTATCCTTCTCAAAAACTAATAGCAATATCGCTATCAATTCGATTACTTGTTTGCTTCACCATCTCTCTATTCGAATGATGGAACACACTTTGCAATTTCATTACGATTTCGAAGGTTTCTTCTCGAGTCTTACAAAATTCATTGCTCTCTGTTTGTAGGACTTCCGTTCCTCCGTGCTTCCATCCTTAATTAGGCACACAAAGAAGGAAAATAGTAGAAAATTGGAGCAAAAGTGCGATTTGTGCAACTGCATTCATACACGCTTGCGTATAGAAAGGAATTTTTAATTTTTCCATAGAAATGCGGAAGCGAAAAATAATCATACATCCAGCGAGAGTCAGAAGAGAGCCAGAGTGAGAGAGAGAAGAGAAGATGGCACCAGATGCAGGCCGTCACTAGCGATCGCGCGTCCCAGTAAATACCGGACACATCAACAAATTGACCAGGATACAATGCACAAAGAACTGCAAGTCAGAGAGTAATTCATCTGGCAAACAACAACAAAGCAATAGCGAAATGCACAAAAGTTGTTGAAAGACCGAATCCACGAACAATGGAGCAGCGAGGATCAAAGAAAGGAAACCACGTGATGATGAATCTATTAGAACATTTGCCAAACATATGTTCTTGGTGCCGCTGCCGCCCAAGCGAGCAAGAAACGGAAGACAGAAGAGCAACGGCGTTAGAGGTAGAGAGGGGAGGGAAGGGATCGGACGACAGACGGCAAGACGAACAACTCAATAACAAACGTCAACAGGATATGCATGAGCAAGGATACAATTTCACACCTACAAAAACGATTCGCCCCGAATCCGAAGCCGAACCTGAACTCGAACCTGGGCCCGGCTCGAAGGCGAGGCCGGAGTCACAGAAGGAGTCGCAGATGAAGTGAGACGCAAGGAATCAAAGGAGGAGGGACAGCGAAAAGAAAGGACACGACAGGACGACAACAGGATATCAGCTGCTGGCAGTGGCGGCTGCCGGTTGCGGCTCCTGCTCCTCCTCCTCCGCTGTAGCCGGTAGTTTTTGTTCGAATGAAACGCAGAAGTAGAATAGACCGACATAAGGCGAGAGAACAAAGGAGATGGGAAGGATACGGGAAATCGTGCCGTGGGTGGACGTGGAAACCGCAGAAGCCGCAGTGCAATCGGAATGCAAAAGAAACCCAAGAAAAGGGCGAAGTCATGATTGATTACTGTGTAGGAGCAACATCAAAGGCTGTACATCGCTCAATAGGAGAAGGACACTCCGAACGAGGCGCACGAGGAGGAGGGGGAGGAACTCGACACATTTCTGGCTCGGATGGTGTGAAGAATTATGTTATTTTTAATAGGAAATTGCGAGAACTCCAATTGACGCCTGAGCGCATCCTTAGAAGGTCCCTTGGTTCGAGAGAAGCAGACCAAGCCCACTCGGCAGGAGTGAAGGATGAAGCCAGAAGGTGATGAGGCAGAGGCCACAGTAGTGTCTGCGGACACGCCCCACAGGATGCTCCTCGGAGAGCTGAATCAATCACTTTTTACCGCTTCTCCAAGGACCAAGGAGCGACCGACATGAGGACAGCTCGCAGCGGGCCGTCTGTCAGCGGAGAAGGATAACGAGTTCCCGGAAAGAAGCAAGTGAAATGAGTTGGGCATTGAAATGTGAAATGAAAAATCCCTTTCATTGGACCTGAATGGAATAATCTCAGCCGAATGGGGTTTCAATTTCCAGAATCAGCGCGGAGAGGAGAGGCCGAGAGGCCGTGATCGGGAAATAATTGTTGCCCCAACACCTCACCCCTGACCAGAGAATATGGTCCATCCAGCGTACTAAATTAATTATAAATCCTGACGCCAGGCGACAGTACGAAGACCCAGATGACGGTTTCGCAAGGAGCCCCACAGCAAGGAAGACATGGCCAACGAGCCCGGAGCCAATCAGGCATGCGGCTCATGTACCAGGAGGCCACGAGCCTTCTGCCCACAAAAACTTCCGCCTGGGCAGAAGAGGAAAAACAAAGCCCCGCCCGACCGGAAGACGGAAACACATAAAGAACTAGCGAGGGAGGGTCGGAGGTTATGCGAGGTAAATTCCAAACACAATTACGCCAACTTGGCCACAAATCTTGCCCAAAAGTCACCGGCGAGAAAGCGGCTGCGGAGTATAAATCAATTCCAAACAGGACATTCAAGCGAGCGTATAAGAAGACGGAGAAGACGTCATTATGATATCCCGGTCCTCGCCGCATCTTCCCAACAATTCCTCCTCTTGGCAAAGGACTCGAGGGAGTCGAGCCCGCCCACCGACTGCATGCGCGTCATGTGAGCTGAATTAAAAATTAGGGGCTCTCGGTGGGAGAGCCGAGGGAGAGGGGGACAGCGAGTCCCTCGTGCAGAAAAAGCACCGCAACACGTAATTCAACCCCATGCCGCAGCCCCTGAGAAGTGAGGAATCTTCGCAAAGTGAGTCCGGGCTTCTCGTAGACGCCCTTCCCTCCTCCTGCCTTTCCACGCGTCCTCCGGTCCTCCGATACGTGGATGTGTGACATTTAATATATCTGCCATAGAAATCGCATTTCTTTGTTCATGCCAGGATCTGGTTCAGGACATGCGGTTAGTTTGGCTTTGAAGACGGGTTGCTTTTCACATGATTCGACTTCTTTCTTCATCGTTTCTTTGTTTCTTTTAGAAGCTCCTTCTTCGGCTTTGATTTATTTGCTTGCATGCAGTCGTCCCCGCCACCCGTGGCCGAAAGTCATCCCAAATTCCTTTCTAATTCACTGCATTTCTCCGATTCTGTGTCAAGAATATCGAAATCCTGCAGTGGTTTTCCGCTCATCGCCTGACACACTTTCGCCGTGAGTTTTTTGTTGTTTCCCCGGACTTGGTCCACGGCTTTGTTGTGTGATTGAGAGTTCATAAATTTTAGATTAAATCAGCATCAACGGCATCAGCTGCGGCTCAGGACGAATCGTTCTTGGGTGAAATTGTGCACTGAGAAATCAAGAATAGTAATTGGTGAGCTATAGCAAGATTTTTATGGGATAAGTTCCAATATTGGGTAAATTGGGTAAATTCTAAGATAGTTGTGTTTAATTCAAGTCATACTCGTCTTATCTATAGAAGTATATCCAGCAATTATTGTGAAGCACTGCTATTATAATTTATGTTTTTTGTTATATACAATTTTTTGTCTTTGCTAATTCATATTTAATTACTCATTTGATTTTCTATGAAGAGATCCTCAAGAGCGAATGTTTCATCATTTTCAGTTGTCTTGCATATGTTAACTACGATTCAGCCCCTTTAGAATTTATTTAGCATCTTCTTAGTTTTTTCTATATGCAATCCTCCTACCTTTACCCCAACTGTTTCTCCTTCTCCCTGCTTCCATAACACCGTCTGCCGGTATGATCATAATCAAATTACTTTATAATCCCTTTATATGAAACTTATGATCATTCTAGGGTTTGGTCGCCTTTGAATTTACATTTGGGATTTATTTCTCAATGATTTATGGCCCAGCCGCCACTGGACCACAGGCTCCGCAGCTCTATCTTCCTATCTTCCTGTGTCTTGCGTTCCAGGGCTTTGTTTGTTTCCAATCAACATGTTGAGGATCGCATGTACCTGACACCTAATTATCTCAGCCTAACGACGACGACGATGATGATGTTGCCGAGGCTGCTGCTGCTGCTGATGCCGATGGTGTTGTTCTTGTTGTGTAGTTGTGAATAGTCTTCTTTGTTTTGTCCCCGTCGGAACTGTACAAGTGTCCGAGCGTTGCCAGGGCCGAACGAAAGGTGTTTTCTTGGTTTCTTTACCTCGCTACACTTGCTGTTGTTCTTGTTGCCGCGATGCCCGAGTTGTGTTGTTGTGAATCACCCTAGCTGCTGTTGTTGCGCTCGAGGCCAATAAAACTCTAGGCTCTGGAAAACATCCTTTGCGGTCGCTCACAAAAGGCGTTGCGGTTTACTTGATATTGTAATTAACTGACCGCCTGTGGCACCGGCCTCCTTCTGTAGGAGAGGAAGACGCAGGCGAGAGAAAGATCCTCCGAGAGACATCTTCACTCGCCGGAGGATGAGCCAGGATTTCCTGCCACTTGCTCCTCGTTGTTGTTGCTCTAGTTATTGTTTCAAGTAATTAAAGTTCTCATTTGGGCGTTAATATGGGCTTAGGTAGGAGGAAACCATCTGACCAAGCGAGGGATGCCGATAGAGGATTCCCTTTAAGATCCTTAAATTAGATTTTGAGTGACTGCACCGCTAGCCGTGGACGCGCAGAGGTTCCATAAGCCTCTAATTAAGTCGCCGCAGCTCTTGGAGGCGGATCGCGTAGGCAGAGCTCGCAAGGCGATTTGGGTGCGTTTAAGCCATGGCTTAGCAGCTGCTTCTGACCTCAATTATACGTGCTGCAGGGAAAGGAAGCCATTAGTCGAGCGTCTCGGGAAGGCCATCCGTGTGGTGTCTGAAACGAGGTGCTCAGCAGTCGACGAAATCTCAGATGCTCGGCTCTGATATGCAAATGCTCTGAGGGAGACTTTTCTCCGACATTTCCACGCAATGAGCACGAGCGCAGACATTTATTTAATTGGTTCATTCACAGCAGTTGCCAAGATCAAGATTTTGAGATTTCCTTTGTTCCCCAACCTGTGCTCGTCGTCAACTAATTAATATGAGAAAATGTCAACTTGGAGAGGGGACGAGAAGAAAGAGACGCAAGTAATACCCAGTGGGAGAAGGGGAGAGAGATTATAAAATCCTTTGGTGATTACGAAGAAGCGACAAAACGAGGCCAACTGACTTAAAAATAAACTGGTCTAAAGCATTCCCTTACTCTAATCAAGGTCGTCGGAAAGTATATTAGTCGTATTTGTCATATATTAAATTTGCAGAAATAATCTAGCAATACATAAACATAATCTCCCGATAATACCTTGGGAATATCAATTAACGATGATTTTGAAGTTTCCAATATCTTTCTCCCTGTCGCCGCGTCTGCCATTTCTCTTCTCCCTCGCACTGTCTCTCTCAGACCCGTTACTGCGAAATTCGCCATCAAATTGTCGCGTGAATCGCAACAACGTTTTATTCCCACAACAGAGGAGTTCGCCCATGCATCAAGTGACCACGCCCACAGCACGAGGACAAATATACCAGTGAACACACGCACACAGTCAAATGGCCACTCACACAAACACTGTCGGGACACACTCGACACAGATCAATTAGAAGCTGAAATAGACTAGGGAGGTTGGCGAGGTTCACGCAAATCTAAGAGCGAAGAGAGGAGAGAAGGGCGTAGAGGCGAGTGCGAGGAGCAGAGAGAGTGAGAGAGAGGGAGGGGAGGGGGAAATTATGATTGGGTCGCAACTGAGGAGTATTTATTTTAGCAACTTAATCGGGATATTCGGCGATAATTGCGCTCTCAGCGGTCGTCTGTGTTCCCAACAAGCAAATCCGTCTATCTGTCCACCCTATCCGCCTATTTATCTGTCTGCGCACACAGCTGTCTGTGGCCGTGTGTCGTGGCCCTGTGAATGTCCCAGTGAGTCCGTCTGTCCTGCAATTGGCCTGTTCGAGTCGCTGAACAGGCCTCCGTCCGTCTCCATATCGCACGGACGTCGCAGAGCCCGACCCGGCCCGTGGCTGGGGTTGGCGCGGTCTAATCCCGGTTCACGTCCACGTCCACCTCCTCTCACCCCGTCCTCCCCTGGCCTGGTCCTGCGACTGCCCACTGTTTGCTCTCAATAATTGCTCGCTTTGCTTTCGCAGCAATAATTTAAGGATTATGCGCTAATCCTTGGCAATTTGTTGTTGCTGTTTCTAGTCCACTCAGCGCTGTCTGCACCCAACCACAGACTGCGATAGAGAGTGAGACAGACACAGCGAGTGATAGATGACAAAGCGGGGGGGCCGAGAGAGCGAGGCAGAGAGAGAGAGGGAGAGAGAGCTGTAGCGATGAAGCGAAAAATCAAATTGCTGAAATTATTAAAACCGAAAACTTAATCATCCAGGATAATATTTGCTCAGCGACGAAGCACAAACACACGCGCACGCACACGCACACGCACGCTCGCACCCACGCGTGTCCCTCGTGTGCATTGCGGGGCACTCGCCATCTCCTTCCCTCTCAACACGCAGGCACACACGCTCTCCACGCCTCTCGTTCGCGCACACGAGACGAGTTAGTCGACGATCAGAATTCTAATCGAAATGCGGAGTGGCGACTGTAATGGGACATAATGCAACAGCAACAACAACAACTCCATTCCAACGGCAACGCGATGCAAGCGACAACTGTGAGTCGTAACAACAACTGCAGCCGAACAACGAAAACTATATGAACAGAAAGCCTAACAACGATTGAGCGAAACGAAATACGATGCTTTAATATCTGCTCTAATCGGCAATAAGAACAACAACAGAACCAAAACAACAATAACAAACACAACAACAGCCACCCACTAATATCGAATCCAACAATTAGGACAACAGCAACAAGAAGAACAACAACAGCCGATGTTGCATCCTGCGAATCGTCCTGGGCGGCTTTAAGCCCTCGATGACAGAGCCAGCCACAGACCCTCCGTGCGTGCGCCATGAGGGCGTGCCTGTTATGGTAGCCACCCTAATTTTCATTTCATATCATTTCCATTCGATTCGAATTTTGACATTGGCGTGGCTTTTGTTTTTGTTCTTATTCCTGCTGCTGGCGTCTTCGATAGATGTATGCTTTCGATTAGCAGTCTGAAATTGTAAAGGTATATCTTGTAATGATCATGTTAATTATGGGGTGAGTCTTTGGTGTTACAATTGGATGACTACGATTTGAGTTCCCACGTTGCAGACCAATCGATTAAGTTGTCAAAAGTGAAATTGGTTCGTTTGCCATTCTCCTCCCATTTCTCGCTACCTAGTCGGCACCTCATTCACAACAGTTGCCTTATACTAGAGGAATCATTCTTTCGAGGATCAGGAGTTTCCCTTATCACAGTTGAATTAATTTTACTTCATTTCACCAAATGTTCGCAATAATAGATATATACTGCTCCACAGGCCAAACGACAACAGCTTAAGCAGCTATAGTATGAAAAATCAATTTTTCATTTTTTGGATTTTTTGTGAATTTCGGGTCTCATTCTCGATCGTCTCCTGGCCAATGTTAAAGCCGGAATTAAATGAAACTCTTGGCCCACATTGGGTTAGGGTCCTCTTTCATTTAGCTTTCATTAGTCCCGCTCAATATTAAAATGTTGCTGTCAAGAGTTGTCAATCAGTATTACATGACAACAACAACAGAACAAAGTACAACGGAATAAAGAATGACGATGGAAAATATCGAAACCCTGGAATTAATTTCCTCCCCTCACAGGCGCTGCAGTTGGCGATATTAACCCTTATTACGCCATATTCGACAGCCGCCTGACATTTGCGATCGCGCATTGATCGAATGTCATGGCGCGAGCTCTGGCAACTCCAAGGGTGACGGGCATCAGAGCGACAGCCTCTGGCTTTGGCAATCGTTGAGGTCGCCGATATTTAAATCAATCCATTGTTCGAGGTCAATTTCTATTCAGATGGTTTTATGGCGATCGCTTATGGATGGGTGAGGAAGGGATTGACGTAATGTCGTCATTGTTAGTACGATGTGGGTTTGGTGTTTCCGCTTAGGATGACATGTTATTACAGTGAATTTAACATCAGAGGACTAAATCTGTCCTACACCATCAATTGCCTCTCTATGACAGAATATTATATATGAATTCACTGTGAAACCAATCCCTATACCTTCTTTCTATAAAGTGTACGTGTTTTTAAGCTATATTGTATATATTTGTAACTCCCAATAGTCTCCCAATTATTCAAAGACTAGATAATAAAATCATAAAGTGAATATGATATAGAACATAATATATAATACGAAGAATGTAAACTTGTAATGCAATGTAAACAGTGTATACAAATAATGAATCAATCAATAGCTAAAGGGTCTCATATTTATGTGAAGTTATTTATTTTCTTCAGTCAGCTTTTCTAATTGTGTTTAGCTTTCCCATTGTAATCTTATATAAACCAACATGAATATCAATATTTCACAAATATGTAAGCAAATATCGTAAATTAATATCCGTCACGGTATCAATTATCGTAGCTGAATCGGAAGTATTAACAAAAAGTCATAAAAAAACCTACATGAAAGAGTAAAACCCACTGTATCAATGCAAAACTTGATGTTAGTAAAAAAAATTATCATATGAATATGTTGTCAACACACTCCGAAAAGCTAAGTCGACTGCAACTTGGAGGAATTATGCTAAATCGGAATGCAAATTAATTTTGATGGCTTCATTTTGTATTATTTTCTTTCTTTATTTTCAATTTCTGAGGTATCAAACCGACTGAAATTAAGTATGGAAATTTCATCACTCTCCAACCGGTGTCGATGCAACAAATTTTCATTGTTTTTTTAACAGAAAACTACCAGTTTCCCCATTCGACGCATCGACTTCGGATCGGGTTTGGAGTCGGCGTCCAAGTCGAGACGGCCCTACCTTGAGATTCGTTGCCGATGCATAATTAAGATATCGTGCACTGGACCAAATAAATCAATCGGCATTTATTGCTCCGTCTCACTCGCTCTGTCCCTTGCCCTCTCTTTGTAACTTTGGCTTCCCATTGTTGGTCTGTTGGTAACCCTATCGGCGTGAGCAACAAGTGTCCCGCCAATCAAGATGCTGATGGCGATAACCGAAGTCTTGGAAGCTAACAAATAAAGTTGTCACCGAATTAAGTTCTCCGTCTGCTGCTTCTCCATCGACGGGTTCTTTGGGAATCGTTCTCAAAGAATGGGAGAGGAATCCGATCGAACCCCACGGTGCCCATAATCTCCCGTCGCTTTGTTGAGTGATTTTCATCTATGATTGAACCATAAATTTTCCTAATATTCCCTAAGTAACATGCTAGTCGTTGAACTCTCTCTCTCCCAGCCACGGCTGACGACGTGACGAAGTGCGGGAACCTGTTTTCGTAGGTGTCGAGCGGGGTTGACAGCAGGAGGCCTTGGTGTCCATCGTAATCAGGCGATGACAAGGTTCCCAATTCGAAGCCTCCACCACCGCCGCTGGCTGAGCTTAGTGACCATTATTCGACATCGGCTCGGGTTGGCGGGAGTGAATTTCTCAGTGTTTAGTGTAGGAGGGAGGAAAACCAAGATTAGAATTAGAATGGAGAAAAATCGTGCCCATCAACACCTGCCGAAACGACGTGTTGATCAGGGAATTCTTCCTGTTCACAAATCGTTCAGAGGCGGCAAATTAGCATAAGAAGCAACGTCCAATGTTTTTCTGTCGACGCGTTTCTGACTCCTACACAATATTCTCCCAATATCCCTTCATAACCATAATATTTTCGGCTTCTTATCGAGGTTTCCTAATGGAGCTTACTTCGGCCTGGTTTCAATTGTTCTATTCGAGGAGTTTTCTCATCGCGTGATTGTGTGGATGGGGCAGAACCGAAATTTAGTCGCTTTTTACCCATGGCTTGGCGTGGGTTTCCAACTCGGACTCGGATCTGTTTGAAAATCCACCGTAAGTCGTTGCCTTGGTCCACTAAAGACCGGGATTTATTCCTCGGGGCATGTGAGGAGGTCACAATGTGAGCTCGTAAATTCGTTCCAGGAACCTGGCTGCTATTAATCCGATCCCGGGAGGAGGGGAATTCCCGGAGATTTCCATTAAAACGGCATCCAGAATTTCACACTCAAACACGAGAGGTCGACTTGAGCCCAGGCCCAGGATCCGACCCAGGATCCTGCGACTCTCTCGCACATGAGCCCGTGTGGGCCCCGATCTCGAGATGGTGAGTGTGCGCTGGTCATTAATAAGCTTGCTGGGGGATTATATGAGACGTAGCAACAACAGCAACCAAACATTGTTTATTTATTTGCGCAACACGCAGCCTCACACGTTCCCGGATCGCGCGTCGGCTCTGCGCAAGCGCAACATGCGACCACTGCCGGTCCCCGCCTTTACGACGATCAGGGCCGCGATGATGATGGCGATGATGATGATCGCCAGATCGGGCTGTGTGTGCGCAAGGTATTAATATTGCAGTAGGAGCAACAACAAAGTCGTGGAATCGGACAAATGGAAGTCCCGCACATGTTTTTTGTTGTTTTGTTTTTCTTCGATTCCCTGCGCGTCTTGGTGCTCCTTCGATTGCCAGTTGAATTTTTGTTTATTCCTCATTTGCTTCGGTGCGCGAGAGCAAATAATTTGAAATCACCAGCAGAACAACAGCAACAAGGAGAGGGAGAATTCGAGTTTTTTACAACCTCTTTCACACGTTCCGCCGGCATCGCTCGGTCGCGGCGGCCGCTGGCGGAGGCGTCGAGGGCGCAGGCGGTGGCCTTTGATCTGCCGCGCTGCACCGTGCAACCAGAAATAGTACAACAACAATAACAACATTGTTGTTGACCAATTGGCGGCACGGCGTTAGAATGTGTTCTCGCTGTGGATGTTTACAGGTGTTTTTCCACGAGGTTCACCGGGACCTCGCGCAGCCCGCATGCCCTGGCGGCTGCCTGCGGACGAGGACGTGAAGCTCGTCCTGCCGGCTCGTCGTCCACCCGCATCCAGCGGAAGTCGAGCAGCTGCCTCTGTGATCGGAGGTCGTGCATCCGGTTCGCAGGGCTGGAACCCCAACAGCCTCGCAATCACAGGCCCGATTGATTTCGCCCGAGTGAAATAAAATTCAAAATAAATATGGCATTGTCCACGTCGAATCGTTCGCGGTGAAAGTTCGCTGGAGCGAAAAATTTGTAGGGACATCAAGCGCATGCGAGAGGGGGATCAATGAGGACAACGGCAAACAGAGAGAAAGAATAGTAGGAGAAAAATTGCATGTGCCCTTCCCGTAGTTGCAGTCGTGTCGTTCTCGTCGTCCTCTCCAGAGGACATGGCATTACTCAGGGACGCAGGATAATCCGCATGTCACGGCGATGTCGTTTGCGGCTGCTGACATTTGTTTACCTGTCGTAGGGAACAACAACACACCAGCAACAACAACTGCGGAGGGAAATTGCAATCTCCTTGGCATCCTCGTGGCAGGATGTGCGAAGTACGGGCAGGATTAGGATCAGGCTCAGCCGACCGACCGAGACAGCCCAGCTCTCAGAGCAGAGAGACTGCTCCTGCGACTTGTCGCCCTCTCGCACAGTCGTCGGTCACATCTCGCCCTCTCTGTCGACTCAGTGTTTTCGGTGCTCTTTGTCTCTCGCAATTCGGGGACAATCGACAGCACGTTCGAGTGCACGGCTGGCTGGCACGAAGGATCATCCCATCCGTCGCATCCTTCGGCCGCCGACAGCAGACAGCCGATGACAAAGTCGATGTTATTAGTTTTCCAGCTCGAAATTTAAACAAATGCAAGCCATTGCCCTCTCCACTTCCCCTCGCATCACTCACCCACTCGAGGGCCGGCATCCTGTTTTGTGCGTGGACATTTGTTTGTTTATTATATTCTCGTTGCTGACATTGTTTCTCAGCACATATTTCAGGCTGTAATTCTGCTTTTGTCAGCAGATGACAAATTCCTCTATTTTTATTCATTTTATTCATTTTTTGCACTCCTCGCTCGGAATGGGCGATTCCTTGGCAATTGCCCGAGGACATTGGGATCGGATAATCCCGGGTGCTTCGCTGATTGGTCTTCTTGTGCTCGGGGCCAGGGGACGCCTGGGAGCGAGTGGCCAGCGGCAACGCTGTGGGCGACGCGACGTGGCTCATTAGGGGAGGCTGTCGGCCGACGCCTTCATGGCCACTACCTGAGCCTCCGCCTCCGTACCCAAAACCACTCGCAGTCTCTGGTTTGCGCTCGCCCTTTCCTGGCTTTTCAAAACCAATTTCCCGATTCCGACCGATTCCCGTTCGATTACGGGCAGTCGCGGCCCCTTTCACAGCCATTCGCTTGCGCCCATTTCCCCTCTATTCACTTTCACCTTCTCTTGCATCTCTGGCCCTATTCGACCTGTCCTTTTCATGCACACTCTTCATCCCTCACATTGGACTCTTCTCGCAGCCCATCTCTCACTTGCTCCACATCTCCCTCATTTGCATCCCTCATTCCACTCACCTCCGCCCACAGCCCCTGACGATCCCCATCGAGACCCCGTGCACCCTCCGAAGCAATCAATTTGCATTCACCGTGCAGGTCGTCTGTCCCTCTCCTTCTCGCGGGTTTTTTGCGCCTCGCCCCGCATTCTGGCTTCCGCCCGGCCCGCCCGGCCCCGCAACCACGCCTGCCAATCCGATTAGTTCAGTGCTGCCATTAGGAGGCTTTATTGCCGCCGCGAAGGCTGCCGGATCCGCGGCGATTGTGTCAATCCGCACCGAATGCGAATGCGAATGTGTGAGAGTGTGCTTATGTGCGCGTGGGTGTGGGTTGGGCTTTAATGGACGATCACGCCGGAGCTTTTCACACAGTCGCCATCTCCGCGCTCCCGGCGGCCGGCGGCTGGGGTCGCGGGCGTCGTGCAAATCGCAGTGGCCGCTTAGAGTTCCGGGCCTAATGGGGCACAACAATTGTGTTTGTATTGGTGCTGCCCGGCTACGAACGTGTTTGTGTCCCAAATGGCAGGTCTGCTAATGAGGAATGAGGTGAGGTGCGGTGCGGTGGAGAAGCAGAAGTAGAGGCGGGCGGGGCCGGACCGGACCGGGCTCGGGTCGAAACGATGAATTTAAACGAAATTAAGCCTTTCGCTCCCAATCACCGCTCTCCAGGTCGTGCTCGTTCTCGCACTGGTAATCGCAAATCCTCTCGGTCGCTCTCGCTACAAACCCTTATCTGCCACTACAAATAGAGACTGCAACCTCTCCGGGCCCAGTCCTTCGAAATGTCCTCGTTATGCAAATTCCCTCCTCGGCACATAATAGTTTCCACCTGGCTCGAGGCGGCTCCTCGCTCCACAACTGGGCTCGGCCTTCCTCGCAGACTCGGACTCAGACGCCTACCGCAAACACCTTGACCAACTTTTCACTTAATCCACCCCACCGCCCGATGCGATCGAGTGGGAGGCCGCATAAAAATGCGGTTAAACTTGAATTAAGCCACAATATTCCCCTGAATATATTTTCAATTAAGCCCCTTGCTCTGGCAGATCGAGTTTACACCTCTGCTTCACTCCCTCCTTCTCTCTCTACTCGCTCTCTTCATCGCTGCTCGCTTCTAGCCGCGTCCTTTCGCCGCTGGCTCTCTCTCTCTCGCCGCCAGTCAGTGAAACAAGGACAACTTGAAAACTATGCCACATGCGGATTACAGAGGCTTCGTTCGGAGCCAACCCCGTCCTCGCTTTGGGCCCTCCCGCACCGCCTTCCGTTGCGTCCGCGCGGGGAGCCGTTTTTAACGTGGGAATTAAAAGCGCTGCCATATTGTGGTTAAATTAGATAAAGATTCGCAAAAACCATCATTGTTGTTGCCGTCACAGATGCTGTTGTTGCCCTGGTAGTTGTTGTTGATATTACACTTGTTGTAGTGTTGAAGTTGTGGCCTTATTTCTGGCTGCCAGCTGGATTACAGAAAATTAAGGTCAGCAATGGGAAAGTTTTGAGCTCCAGTTTTAGGTGTAGAAAAGGACGACGACAGGGCAGCCGGTGGGACGAGGGCCAGCGGGTGGAACCGTGGAAATAAAGTGCAACTGGGCTTAAGTGAAAATTTTAAGGCCGAAAAATGCAAATCGCCGTTCTGCTCGTCCTTTTTCGGTCCGGATCCACGGTAAGGATACTAAGGAAGGTTCTGAATTTTAAGTGCGCGTCCCTTAGAGCCGGGAGCATGGAAGAGGGTTTCGAAACGGCGAAGTGAAGTGAAATTTGCTTGAATTTTTGTCCCACAGGGAAGTTTGACACTTCACCGTACGAAATACCGCAGAGGCAAGTGAAACAATGGAGTGCAATTTGCCAACCACTTCATCCCCGCCTATCATTCCGTCACTCCGGTCGAGTCCAATGTTTGCTCCTCGACTTTTGTGACCCCCACCTCTTTGCAGCTGGCCCTCTTACCATCCTGCAGTTGCGACAAATGGAGATTGAGCACCGCCGAAAAGGACCCATCGGGCTGGACATTTTGTGGCCCATAAACGGGACAACCGACACTTGCTACAAAGGATCGTCAGAGAGAGAGAAAGAAAGTAAGAGAAGAAATTAAATTGGACTTCGCTGGAGGGTGACCCAATCGTCATCGGGTGCTGGCGCAAGATAATTTCTGAGCTCACCTTTAATTACCACTCTGGCAGAGTTCATGTCCTTCCGAGGCAGTCAACGTGCGAGGCAGATGGCGATATCTGGGATACCCCTCGCAGCTCCACGAAAGCCTCGTCGAGGATGTAAGAAACCTCCAGAAGCCCAAGTGAAGCAATTCAAACTAAGGGCAGGATTAGCAGCACCAGGAGGGTCAAGAGGAGGAGAAAGAGGAGGAGCTGGAGCAGGAGGCTGACTTCCACGGCTCAGCTTCCCAACAAGTCATTAACTGACCTCAATCTCATGTGCCCACAGCCGCCACACACCCACACCCACACCGCCATCCGAGGGCAGGATCCCCGACACACATCAGCCGAAATCTCGACAGATCCTGTTGTTTGTCATCCCGACCGCAGGACGACGAGAAACCGAAGCGGGCGGCTGGGCGGAGGAGGAAGCGACGGGATGCAGTTAACAGTGGCTTCCGTTGATGAGCTCTTGTAATGATGCCCAAACATGCGTCGCCCTGGCACACAACAACGAGAGCTACAGCAACGGCAACAACACCTAAATCCAGCCTCCGAGACACCGAAACTACGACGAGGTTCCTGAGGAGATGCGCTGCGGTGAGGGAGCAGGTGGAGGAGAAGGAGAGGGGGCAGCGTGGTTGAGGAAAGCCGAGCCGCGCGGCGATGAGATGAGGGGGGAGTCCGGTGGCGGCTGGGCTCGGTCGACAGGCATCCATCCATCAAAATGCTGCAGCGAATGCACGCTGGCACCGGTGGGAAGAGTGCGGGAGAGACGGAGGAAGGTGCGGGAGCGGATTGGGGGCGGTGGCGACGGGTCGTCCCCAAAACACGAAACCACTTCCAAAGGCGCTCAAATCTTTGCACATCCTTGCGCAAATCCTAATTGATTTCGAAGAAGCAGGGCGAGCCCGTGGGCCCGAGGCCGCCGGATCGTGGCCTCTGCAGAGGGAGAGAAGAGAGGGAAGACGAGGTCCGAAGAGATTTTAAGGCCTGTGTTCCGGCGGCGGCATAAAGAGCCGAGAAGGGGGAGGCCGCCGTCCAGAAGCAGCGACTCGCCGAAGTATGCAAATTAAAAGCTACTTCCAGAGCAAATGCGAAATCCATTAATATCATCCATCAGCAGCACCAACCAACCCGCCAACCCAGCGCCCCGCCCATGACGGCCGAACGGACGAACAAGCAGAGGAGGCCTCATTCATCACGCTGGCGATTCATCACGAGCTGCAACCGGTCCTGCAGCGACGGCAGCCGGACGAGAGACGGAGGACCGAAATTATTACTTCTGGCGCTTCGAGCCCCATACCGCAAAGAAGCCTCCGACGGAGAGCCGGGCCGACTTGGATGCAAATGCAATCCCGTCAAATCCCCATAACAGTGTCCATCAAAGGAGTGCGATGTCGGTAAAGACAACAACAAACCACACCATCAACGGGTACACCCTGATCCACAACAGCAGCAAAGGCAGCCGCACTAAGAGCTGCCATTTCGGTCTTGACAGCCGCAGGGCGTTGAGGTCCTGGAAGCACCTAGAAGTATGTGAGGGAAATTTCGCTTTCTTAGTGCACAGGACTGCTCAGTCAGCAGAGTGCAGGTCCTTAGAAGATCTTTCCAATCCCAACTGCGACAGAGATTTCTTCCAACTGGAGGCGGAGGGGGTTAGAACGATTCTTGAAGGGTGAAACTCCAATCAGAATTTGTGACTTCTCAAGATTGTAGACTTGGAACTCAAAAGGACTTGAAACTTCTGGTTACTGAATCATCACGGTATCAGGGGATTTCTGAACAGTTCTTGAATTACGGCAAGTAGTTTTGAATGGAACATTTTTGTATTCGATTTCGTCTACCTCAAACCATCACACACTGGATCACGACGAAGACACGGTTTTTTAATTTTTCCATTCAAAATTTGACTCTTCCCTTTCAGGGAACGTCGTGCGAATCGCAAGGATCTGGGGTCACGTGCTCGGTACTGCAGGCTTATCGCGCTTTCGTTGCGTGTCACCAACAATGGCAACCACAACAACTTTGCATGAGCCCAACTACTGGCACGGAAGATCATCAATTGTCCTCGAGGAATCGAAGCGAGTCGTTTTTATTCCATCGTGACGCTTAAATGCTGTTGAGTCGCAGTCGACAACGCATCCCTCACTCGTTCTCTATCTCGCTCCCGCTCTCCACCGACTCCACCCCTCGCTTCACCTCTGGCCACTGTCATCGCCCCCTCCCATCGACAGTGATTTGAGAGTATTTAAGGAGCCACACGGAAGAAGGGGCGAAGCAGAGAGAAAAAATCACTTCCTCGATTATCCTTGCTGTTGACAGCTGCTACCTCCACATCCTCTTCCCGCATCCCCTGTCACGCCAACGTTTGCTTCCTGTTGGTCGCCGTCCTTCCCGTGCACCATCCGTCCGTCCTGCTCGCTCCCGTTCCCTCCGCCACTCCGCGCCATGTGTCGGCGCATATTTTAAGCTCGTCTCCGCCCGCCTCGATTTCGCACTTTATTTATTTTTCTCTCCCACGCATCGCTCCGTGCGAAGACGTCAAGGAAGTGAAATGCGTTTCCATTTCGTTTGCGGGACCTCCACCTCTTCACCCCCTCCCCTTTCCCCCTTCTCCACGCCGGCTCCTCTTCGTTTCCTGGCCCGGCGGTGGTGGTGGCTCGTGTGTCCTGGCAGCATACATTTTAATTTACACTCGAAAGATTTTCATTTTCCGCGGCGGAAATCACTTCGCCGACTCCGCTGTTTAAGGCGCTCGGACGGGCGCCGGGCGCCATGACGAGGTGTCGAGTGGACGGGGTGCCGTCGTGTGGAGCGTGTCAGGATCGGCGTCGGTCGCGCTGCGGACGGAAGGACGGACACAGCGGCATTGGAAACGTATGCTCCGTGAGCGCGACAAATGCATTCGAGGACTTCATCTCACGTATTTCATTTTTTCACTTCCTCGCACTCAGCCGCACCCTCCTTCCCTTGCTCCAGGATCCCACGCTCGCCTTCCCATTTGTTCATTTTTCCTCTCTTCGTATTTGATTTCTCGTCTGTGTATTTCCGAATTCTTAGCAATTTCATCTTTAAATTTCATATTTTTCTTTCGTTTTTAAATTTTATATGCTCTTGTCGAATTCTTATTTAAAAATATTCCCACTCATGTATATTTTCCCGCATATTTTCTCGTATTCACTTATTCCACTTCTCTTTCTTCGGTCGGTTCTTTGGCAACCATTCGCACTTCTCCTGTTTTCCTTCCGCCTGCGCTGCGAATCTTCCCGATCGTATTTGGTTTCTGCGACTTCGTGCAGTTTCCTCTTTTTGGCCGCATATGTGTGAGTGTTCGCAGTCTGTGTGGGAGCTATGTAAATAAATACCGAAAACTGCTTCGACTGCATGCCTCAGGACGTGGTAGCCTGGGAAAGGAAACAAACAAAATATGATCACAGCCAAATACAACTAAAAACTCTGTCCAAAAGAAGTCGAAAGTAAATACGAGAAAATGAAATAAATGAAAAAACTATTCAAATATGAACACTAAGTGCAAAGTAAATTCGAAAAGTAATTGAAAGCCGAAGATTTAATATAGAAACGTCGACGAGTCCGAGCGTTCCGGACTCGACGGGGTGGATGGAGATAGCGAAAGCCCGGTTTGCCGAGAGTGTTTTCCCTCCAATTAGCCTGGCCGGCCGATTCTGCTCGCCGCTGATAAGAAAACCCACTCTGCGATTACCAGAGAAAACATCTTGCTCAACGGCGATGATGGAAATCTCCACTCCAATCAGACGCCTAATGGCCAGGACGAACTCTCACCCTGCCCACTGCTCCCTCGCACTCGCACTCGCACGCTCAGTCCAACTCCGATTCCCTCTCCCAACTCCTTTCCAAATCGCATTCGCGTCACTTCATTCGCCACCGCAAGGAGGTGGAGGAAGTCCCGCTGCAATTTATTGCATTGTCCTGCGAGCTAAAAAAGAAATAAATACAAATAAACAAATAAAGTACTTTATCGGAGGACGCACGCGGTCCTGGTGGCAACTCCGACACCCCGCACGACAAACAAGCGAGCGAATGGGACGGGGAGATCGCAGTGTGTCGATTGTCCGCAACGTCTGTCGGAACGTGTCAAGAACCGAAATCTCCAGCGACCAAGTGCGTCAGTCGCACAAGCACTCGCTCACACACACCCAAAGGACATATGTCCTGGCGTTCCCACTGCCCTGCCACCCTCGGGTTCCCTCGCCCATCCCATCGTCCCCTCGACCTCAGCACACAATTGCATTTCCGTTCGTCTGTGAATTTTTATTTTATTTCTCGCCACATTTCATATTCGATTGGTTTCCCATTATCCGATTGTTGTTGCCGTTGCCATTGCTGTTGCTTCCACATTATCCCCCGATAAGGATGCAGCACCCTCCCTTCCAACGCACACGCACTCAGTCGCCCTCCGCCCGCTGTTAATGGCACTAAATGCATCTCAGCCCGTCCGGGTCGAGCCCGGTCCGCCTCGACGGGACGGGACGGGACCGCACGAGTCCAGGGCCCGAGTCCGGATCCACTCGAGTGTGAAGTGTCAGATACATGCGTCGATTTCCAGCGAGTGCAGGGCTGTTAAATGCTTGATGGACATCGGACATTCGGCGGTTTATTATTTCCCCGCACCCACGTCTCGTCGTCCACACTCAGCACTCGAGAACATCTCCTTCATAATTCCTTTCCGTTCCTGCTGAACCGGATCACCATCAACGTCATCGCCGTCCTCATCCTCATCCTCGTCCTCGTCGCCATCTTCGTCGCGTCGCGCCGTGTCTTTTTTTTTCACTCTCTCCGCCTGGGAGGAGTGAAAATTACTTAAGTGGGATTGATTCGCGGAGTGATTGCATTCACCAACGATTTCCCCCGGCTGATGGCATCGGGGCTGGACGGGACGGATGGGAGGGCAGACGACAACGGACAGCCGGGACAGATGGACAGCAGAACGGACGAAGGCCGAGCCGGTCGGGTCGGGTTCTGGTGCCCCTGCGGTGGGAGTTCACGCAAGCACATTAATTGCATTTGACTGATGCCTTTGTCCGATCACACGCCACGATTCGATGGCTGTTGATGTGTGATCGATGGGAAAAATTGCACGCATTATCTCCCAAGGATTCCGTGTACATTGCAGTCGTCAGAGTGGTGGGAGTCCTTGGGGATCGGAGGCGAAATCGACATGCATCGCAAGTAATTATTCGGTTCATGAGGTGTGCAACCTCAGCTCCTTTCAACGCGGAATATTTAAATCACTTTCTAATCAAATATGAATGCAAATGGTGAGCAGAATATTTCTGATTTATTATAAGTATATTTCAGAGAGTAAAAGTCAGTCAGTTCAGATTCATGATGAAATATTTATAATACAAAAGTAGCGTAAACTTAATTCAATCAGGTCGCAATATTCCAGGCCACATCCCTGTAACACAAATTATTGATCGACTTTCGAATTTACGCAAACCGTTCTGTTATGAATCTCCCTGAGGAGTAACTAGACCTTGTCGCCAAAGGACTTACGTCGGAGGACATTGCGTCGAAGAAGCCTAATACCTAATTCGTGATTGCAGAGCAATTTCTCTGGTCCAAGACTTCAATTACACAAATGCTGCCTAGTGGACAGTCATTAGTTAATCTCCTTTCCGCACTGATTGCACTTTATGCAAACCAGGGTTGCCAACCACTTAGGTCGCCCACGACATATGCCCCGCTCCGAAGTCTAGGGATGAATAAATAAATCAAAATTTAAATTCTCCCTGCGTATATCCTTTCTGGACGAGCCTGATGCAAATACAATTTGTCAACATAAGTTTCCTTTAATTTGCCCGAGCGTAACAGTGTTGCCAACTTTATCCCCATTTACTCACCACCTTCCCTCCGGTCTTCCCCTGCCATTCTCCCCATGGACTCGCCCATTCCCTGCCCGCCTCGATAGCGCTCCCGCCCTCTGCGAAGCGCCTGCATGTCCTTTAAAATCCTTGTCATTGTCGTTTACTTAAGAGTTGCCTTAATTGTGCACAGCAGACGGAAACAATAACAAACAGTGACGGACAGACAGAGGCAGCCGAGAGAGAGAGAGAGAGTGAAGGAGAGAGTGAGGAAGAGAGAGGGATGACTGGGTATTATTTGAAGCGGATGCAACTGGTGCATAAAATTGAATCAACTTGCGCTGCTTCTCAAATAAATAAATGAATGCATATTTAAAACAACATTTGCAACAACTGGAGCATAGGACGACGCCAGGACACGCCGCCCACTGCTCCAAAGGCGCTCCCTTCTCGCTTCGACTGTCTCTCTCTCTCTCCTTCTTCCTCTTCGGAGCTCTTCCGCCGACGTTGCGGAGCACGCAATCCCCGCAGTTGCAATTATAAAGCCACAACTCATCGCATTCGAGCCAAGGCACGCGGGACAGAAGGGCGCGCCATCCGGCGACAGTGGTTGCAACCGCTACAACAACAAAAGCACAACGTCATCCTCAACAATGGGAGCAAAGACAATCAGAGCATGAAGTCGTCGAGCGACGAAGGACGAAGGAATCAACGGCAGAAGAAGCTGGGACGATGCTACAACAAGACGACGATCACGAAGTCGGTGACGAGAACGATAGCAATGATGGTGATGATGATGATGATGGTGCTGATGATGATAGTGTGGATGACGATGGTGTTGATGGCGACAATGTGCGACGGAGGGAGGGGGAGAGAGCGAGGGTGAGCGTTAGACTAGATGTTCATCGCGGCATGATCGATGAAGTCTGGGCTTCGCAGCGTCGTCGAGCTGGAGCTCGAACTCAGCGGCAACAACAGCGACAAGCAAACAACCGTCGCAACAACAAGAAGCTTGCAATGAGTGTAACGAGAACAACAACAGGAACAACAAGACAACAAGTAAACACCATCCGCGTGCGCCGTCCTCCAGCGAGTGCTTTAAAGCGCCTCGAAATGTGTTTATTTTGTGATTTAGTGCGAAGTCGTCCGCTTGAAAGTGGGGCAACCCTGGTACTGCAGGTCCTGCCGCTGCTGTCGCATCGTCCTCGCACACTCCGGAGGTCCTGGCGACGGCGAAGGGACGAACGCTGGGGAGGCGGACGAGGGGTCGCCATCGCGGGGGCGGCGCTCGCCGGCCCCGATGCAGGCTCCTGCGATGACGCTGGCTGCAGTGGAACAACAACAACGACAAGAGACTTTCATTTCCGAGACAACAACAACGGCGCCACTATCTGCTGCAGACAACAACAACAAGGCAACAACGCCATCGGCGTCAGATAACAACAACAGCGTCGACCAGAGCAGCAACATCAGGTCCCGTTTATTCAATTAAAGTTTAGCGCGATGCAATTATAATTTGTTTAGCAACAGCCACCAGGGTTGCCACCTAACAACATAAACCAAGGGCAGAGGAAAAAAATTAAATTCAGAACATTTCCTAACGAGATTTGTAAGTCGAAAAAAGTTATTCACTATGAAATCTAGTCAGCTGGCAACCATGTTCTCGCCTAAGGACTGGCGTGCTAATTGAATTCCCATTCAATGTGGAGCAGCCATCTTTGAGCGCCGACAAAATGGCGGCCTTGTTGTTGCCGTATTGTTCAGTCGCCAGAATCTGTGTCGAGCTCGGCTGCAGTTGGCAACACCAACTGCAATTACAACAAACAGCATTTCAAAGTGCGAAAGGGACAGCCCTCAGCACACGCTCTGCCTCCTGGCAACTCCGTGTCCGCCTCCCCAGGCCCGGAGGACATTGGGTGTGACGTTCGCCAGATCCTGGTCCTTAATTCGTGCGAGAGCGAGATCTGCGCCTTCTGACGGATTTAAGGACACGCAGAGCCAACCCAAACGCGCTCCAGCAATGATCACAACAAACAATTGCAGTTACAACAAACACTTACTTCGAGGCGCAACGAAGCAAAATGGCTGCTAATGGTCGCCATGCACTTTAATTTAATTTATGAAAACGCACCGTCTGTGCGCCACAGCGTAGCCACATTTTGCCGATTGTTATTTCTTAAATTTTTTGCCTGCATATCCTTGTGTGGAGATCCTTTTTAAGAGGGAAAAGCGCGCTTGGGTCGAACGAGGAAATTACTGTGGAGTTCATGCTGCCGCAGCGTGGCTTGTGGTCAAGTGTTGCCAACTTGACTTGCCGCACTCACTCTCCCTCTTTCCTTCTGTCTGCCTGTCTCCTATTTGGCCCTCCACGTTCTTCCGCCTTTCTTTCTCCGCCTCCCTCTTTTCTCTGGACGACGCAGTGCACCCAGGAATAACTTTAATTAATTTTCCTTAATTTCGTTGATGCACTCCCGACCAACAGCAACAACAATGAGGATGCTGGGGATATTTATACAACAACAATGACTACAAACAACCAGCAACAAACGCAACCGCTGAACTCCATAAGAAACCCCATATGGTTCCGGCGAACAAAAAAAGAAGCATTAACCCAGAAAAATCAGGAAAGCCACCGGCCAACAAACAATGTCCGTATCCTCGAACACTCTCTGCTCTCCCGTCTCTTCTGAGTTGCGGTGGCATTGCATTACACGCGTCCCATCGGAGCATTGCCGCGGAACGCAAGAGGATCCTTCAGAAGGACGCCGGGAACTCGAGCAGGATGCGGGGAGCCAACCTCAAATGCAGCAAACCACACGAATGAATGCGAAATGAAATGCGAGTGCAATGAGTGTATCGCATAATTGTAAGTGGGTCAGCTGAGGGCAGGACTGCAGGACTGCAGGACACGAGCATGGATGTGTCTTTCTGATGATGATTCTAATGGTGTTATTGGTCATGTTAACGATGCTCATACGGCTGGAAAAGTGCTTGTTTTTTTGCGGACTAAAGCGTAATTGGATAAGTGTTTTGACTTCTTTGATTTCGTTTGAAAGCGAACACAAACGAGTGGATTGGGAAGTGAAAGAAAGAAGCGAGAGGGAAGGCGTAGACAAGTACTATGAAACTCCAGGAAGTTCAGGATTCCAAGTCACAGGTAAAAGCAACGCAGATAGTCCTTAGAGTGATACGTTCCTGATACGATCGCTTCCACTGCCCATGGGGTTCGAACTTCGAACCCCAACCTGCCAACCCCGATGGCAACGAGCGGCACCTGTCCACAATGGCAACAAGAATTCTTCCACTAATTTACAATCACAAATCGTAAATCATAAAATATGTCGTGCCCCATGGTCCTCCTCCGCTTCTCACCGAATGCCCAGCACCACAGGAGACCGAGACGACTACACAAAGACAGCGACCAGGCAGTAAAAATTATACGAAAGACACTGGACCATTGCGTTACCGTATGCGGCCGATCCCATCGGAGCGAATGCCATAAAAACCCAGCGCCGTACTTGGACATTAAAAAATCACCTTCCATGAGAAGGGAATTCATAAAGCAATAAAACCGAGAGACTCGTCTCGACAGACTGAATTAAAGCTCAGGTGTTGAATTTAAGAGCCCGCTAATTAAGGCATAAATTGGTAGGAAGTAGTTGTAGTAGACGCTGACGGTTCCACTCCAAACGAGTTCAATTTCGGGAGAATTTAATTAAGAATCGGAGTTGGACGATGAGCTAGAATGAGAAGTGGAGTTGAGCAGTGCGCGCCATCTGTACGAAGTGTGGAGAAGAGTCGGCCAAACTCCGTGGACCTGAACGAAAATCGTAAAAACTCGTGGGCTGGGGTTCCCCGTCTCTACTACTTTTTACGACCCTACGCAATGTCAGCAGCACTTGAGTGGGCGTTTGGCCGATCGTGTCAGGGTTTGTTGCTTTCGATGACAGTTAATTAGTTTAATTGTCACTCAACGAGGACAACTGCGCGATAGGTTCGATAGAAAAGTACTAAAAACAGCAGTTTATTGCTGCGGAGTTTAGCAGCGGTGCAGCCGTAAAACGAGCAGAGTCCATCGGGTTATTGTCTAGATGCAAGCGACATGTGAACGTGAGTGCTATACATGGGGTACCGAAGATGCATGAGATGCATGAGATGCAGCGAATGAAGTCGAACGTACGATGACGATTTGGGTTATGGGTTATGTGGGCTGAATCCGAAGATTCCCTGCTGAAAGTGGATAGGGGACAAACACAGATTGAGAAGGCGTGGTATCGAAAGTAATAAGAGACTCTTGGCTTTTGATTCACACCGCCGATGTCAATAAAATCACAGTCGACATGATCGGCCCGTTGCAGAAGCAGCAACCAAAATACCCAACCCAATCTCACTAGCTTCTCTGTGCCATGTTAGCAGATCCGTTGCGGAAGCCTGCAACTCTCCAGAAGCTCTTCAACGGCGCCGGGGAGGACTTGAGGACTTGGGCAAAAAATAAAAATAAAAATGTGTCAAACCCTCCATTAACTCCCCAGGCGCCTGTCTCATGTAATGAAGTTTAATAGCGTTCCGCTGACATCCACTTAAATGGCAACTTAAGACTCAAAGACAACACACAACCAAGCGCGCTCACATGCCCTCCACGGTGAGGATGGCGTGCGGAGGATCCCGGGAGCTGATGGCCCCAACGCTTTGTTTGCACACCTCTGACTTGGCGTCGTCGTCGTCGGTGCGTCGAGCGCCAGGCAAACGTGGTGCCTCGCGTCGCTCCATAGGCGAATGACGTGTCAAAGGAGTAACTTTTTAATGTAATTAGATGTGATGCGGAAAGTGCGAGGGAGGGCTGCGGAAGAGGTGTCAAAGGGTGCGGGCGAGGGGCGGAAAGGTGCAGGTGAGGGGAAAAGCGATGTGGGTCGAGGAAAAAACGAGGTGGTTTAGGAGAAAAACTAATTCTTGGGAAATAGTGATCGCAGAAATGAGAGGCAAAAAGTATGGAAAGAGAGCTCAATTTGCAGGGAGGCGAAATCATGAGCGAACTACGAAGTGAAGGATATTGAGGTGTGTGGAAAGGGGGAAGCAAAAGAGCAAAAAAAGTGGACGTGCGAATTTAAATTTGCATTAAAAATAGGGCAAATGGTGAGTATAATATGAGAGGAGGGAAAAAATAGGTCGAGGAAGATTGTAAAATAATTAGGAGCTCACAGAAAAAGCGATGGGAGGGGCAGGAGCGTGACGAGAATCAGGGTTGCGGGGAGGAAGAACGGGAACAAGGAAAGGAGAAATCTCTGAGAGGACGGCTGAGTGGAGCAAAAAGGGCAAATATAATGCGATTACTACTAATTAATTTACTTAACAATTACCATAAGAAATCGAAACGAGAAGGAAATTGAGGAGCGCAAGGAGAACGAAGAAAGTGCGAAAATGAAGGTGGGAAAGGTGCATGGAAACGGGTAAAACAAAGAAATCCTAGAGGAATTGGGTCACTAATTGAGTCTACACCAATTTCGTTTGAGTGGAAATTATGCAAAATACACTCACCACGAGTCCTGACAATTTAAAAAGATAGCATGGTTGCGGCAGTGAATTTAAGTCGTGTTTAAAATAATGGAACGTACAACGAATCTGAATAAAATATCTCAATTTAAAGGTTTACTCTTATCTTTAGAATCCTGCCCTGAGGTCGTTTTCTTTCCTGATTCTCGCATAGCAAGACGTGTGCCTGGGAGTGGACAAACATTTGATATGTTCATTACTTAACCATGATCGAAATCAAGAACGTCCTGGGCAAACACACACACATCGTCTTCGTCTCCGATCGTTCGTCCTCACCCTCTGCTTGCAAGGGAGCACAAGTCAATATTTATTTCTACATCTTCGGAGCTCAGTCCGCCAACGACCCCACGCTTAGTCCTGGACAAGGAGGGGGGCGAAGAGGGTTGGCTGGTTGAGAGTCAACCACAAACTCTCGGTCGAGCACCTAATTTGAACAACACTTAAGTGATTTTTGAGACTTTGTAGCACAGAACTTTGAGGAATTTGCATTAAATCGAATATCAACAGCAGTCATTCCACGCACCAATCACCCAGCCAACAAAGCTACCGTCAGCCCCGTCACGCAGCGTTGCCAGATGCCAGATTGGCAAGCGGAGAACTTGTTAAGTGCATTCGTAGTTCGAGCAGAAAGTTTTCTTCCAGAGGATGGCGAAAGTTTTGCTGCCTCTCGAACTAAAAACCTTGTAAATTTCGCAATTAAGGAATATTCCAATCAATATTTATTGCCAGGAAAGAGACGGAGAAAGTAAATGATTGAACGAGAGAGACAACGATAGAGAGAGAGAGAGAGAGTGCTGGGACGGGCTGTTGACTCTACGACGTACAAATGGACATCGCCGAAGACATTCATGCGAATTTGTCGAGAGCTCGATTAGTTGCATTTCTATGAGTGAATTTTAACACCATTGGGGAAGTCGGAAGACCGAAGCGGAAGCGCCTGTGTGTGGATGTGTGCGTGTGTGTCGAGTGCGAAGGGGAGCTGGCGAGGGAGGGAGGCGGAGGCGAACAAACAATTGCAATGGCCAAATGAACCCATCAGCCAGATGAACGATGCCCTGAAGGGGGGAGATAAACAGATGTAAGAGAGGCGTGGGAAAGAGTCAGTGGGAGAGAGGAAGAGCGAGAGGGAGCGAAACAGTATGGAGAGAGTAGGGAGAGCCCGATCGCGGGGACGGAGGAACCAACATGTTATTGCAATTAAGTTTTGGTTTCCTAATATTGACATTGACTTCCGGCCAAGAAGCTCCTCCTCTTGTCGAGCTCCTTCAGCCAACACGATGTTGTTGTTGTTGGTACTCTTGCTCTTGTTGCCCCCTCAGCCCCATCTCCGCCACGCACTGATTGGTCATCGACAACAACAGCAGCTGCTCTGATTGCGGTGCGAAGAAAATGTTGCTGGTTGCGCATTCCGAAAGCACGAGGCGGACGGAAGGTGGGAAGACAAAAGCTTTCAGGGAAATTATCGATGCAAAAAAAGAAACTGAAACCACATAAACAACAACAGCCACAGCAGCAGCAACAACAATGAGAACAACAACAACCAGGCTTCATCACGGACTGAGTGGCCGGAGTGAAGAGCAAACAGAAGAGTTGTCTCCTGGTCAGCCAGTCGTCCGCACCTACGCTCGACCAACTCCGGCAGGCAGGGGCCAGGGACGGACGTTGAAGGGCAGCGCAAAGGACTCGGGTTCGGCATCCATAGGACGATAAATCAATTCGAGTGGCATCCATCGGAAGGGTCAAAAATCAAGGATAGAAGGATTCCGACCGTGCGGCGATTCGAGGGCCGCGGGGCGGAGGTCGGCCGCCCTTCAATTAAGCAACGAGACAAACATCACTAATGTTAATTGTTAACAAGATGATGCAAAACACCAAAACAAACAGACAGCATACAGTTCGAGGCACGGCCCCCAGAGATTGGCTGAGACAGACGCAGAAAGCCAGAGAGCAGGAGGGAGACGCAGACAGTCGTTGCCGCTGTCCATGAGAAGGACCTCGGGGGACCCAATCAATGGACTGCGAGCGAAAGGATGATTCGATGCAGCGACGGATGACCCGCAGCGAGGGGAAAGAGACAGCGGCGTGGAGTACACGGGAGTGGGGGAGAGCGAGCAAGTCGGATGTAGCGAGCACAAGTGCCTGAAGTCACATCGTGTTGCCGACAGCGTTCGCCATATTGACGAACACACTGAGAAAAACAACCAGCACACGAGAGATAGAGACAGAGATAGTGAGGACCGACCATGCGAGAAGGAAAGAGATAACGAGAGACAGGAGTTGTCAGATGGGCGACAACGGCTGACCGGGGCAAATAAGCAGTTAAACAAAAATGATTATTCAAATTTACGAATGAACAAAGGACCAGGGACCAGAGACAGTTGACCAAGAACCAAAGACCATCGGACATGGACGGGGAGCCATCCAACAAGGACGCTGGACGCAGGACGCCGAAGCGAGCACAAATTGACTGGTGGAATCCTCATGGGAGGCGCTGCAGCCGGAAGGATTATCATTCGTCGAAGAAGTCTTTTGGCGAAGGCAATGCTTTTAGTGATAGGGACAAAGAACAAGTCACAGAATCACTGAGCGAGGGACCAAAAGACCGAGAGGAAGCGAGAGAGAGCGCGTGAGTGAAGGAGAAATAAAAGGATCCGGAATCCACTTTGTAAAATCCCCAAAGCTCTGTGCTCGGTGCTCGTTGCTGTCCTGGGGAAAAGTTTACGCCGCATTCACGAGGTTCACGATGTGTGGGGCCAAAACATCCGGAAGTCAATTATTGATACAAGGAAACATCGTTGACCACACGCACACACACATATTCGCACGCCCCCTCGTTGCAGGAAATCACGATGGCTGCAGCCGGAAACCGGCTCCGTCGGTGTCGGGGCCGGGGCTGGACGGCAACCACCGACTAGTGAAGCAGCAAATCGACATATTGACGAAGTCCATCGTGGGATCGGGTCCAGCAGCTCCCATCGATGAGTGGTTGTTGTTCTTGTGATTGTTGTTGTACTTGTTAGTGTAATTGTAATTGTTGTTGTACATCAAGTTGCGCTGAAAAATTGCCAACAACCGACTGACCAGGAATCGTCGAGGGATCGGGTGGGGTCGAAAGTTGGCAATTTTTTGCCAATTCACTCGAGCGGCAACGGATTGGCAGCAGAGCAGCAGCAGAGGTGTGGGCGGGGTGCTGGCAACAAAATATGGTCAACACGCAATTTGCATACTTCTTCGAACTTCTCTCCATCACCCTCTCGCTCTTCGAATTCTCGAGAGGATTCATTCTGCTCCAGTCGAACTCTCGATAGGATCGATGGAGTGAGGCTGAAGAGAAGAGAGAGATGGAAAGTTAGAACACTGAGTATGGTGGGGCAGAGGAAGAATGAGAGGAAACTGACCAAAGCATGCAGAGGCAATCAACTGGCCATCCAGATTAGGGGAGGTGGCGGCACAGCAGCAGAAATTCCCGGCATGTGCGGGGACTTCGAAGCCTGCCGGGACGAGCGGGCAGAGAGGACCACAAAGGACTGTTGACAGTGGGTGGGAAGAGGACTCCAGAGGGCCAAGCTCCAGACAGGCTGAGGACACAACAGGCTTAATCAAGACAGTGGCCCGAGGAGCGAGCGAAGACAGTGCGATCGGGGATCGAAACCGGGGAATCCGACCTGCAGACGCGGGTCAAAGAAGCCTCAGACTGTCCCGGGCCGGCTGTGGCCACTGAAAGGAACCTGTCTCCACAGTGTCCAGTTGTCGGAGACTGCGACAGCAGAAGAAGTTGCAATAACAAGAGGTTTTCAAACAACGGAGGCCCCTTCACTTCTTCGATTGCTTCGTGCGAAGTTAGTTAAAAGCTTCCATGAAACTATTTTCGGAGCAGAGCCAAATAAAGTTCGAGTAAACTCATCTCTTGCCGCGACCTCCCCAGCCACACCTCCTTCATCGCTGAGTGGAAAGGCAGCTTCCGCAAGAGTTGAAGGAACATGAATCCCGTCGAGTGGGCAGCAAAAGTCAAGGCCCCCGCCTCCTTCTTTTCTACGGGGTCCTGTCGCTTAACTCATGCCAGAGTCAGCCAGTCGACCAGCCGGCCATCCATCCATCTGTCCGCCACTCATTCATCCTGCTGGCCATGGAGTCGGCCAGACCGAGACCACAGGGAATTACAAAAGCCAATAATCCATAAAACATGAGTGCGTTGAAAGCCACTCGTTGTTGTTGTTGCTGTCATTGTCGTTGTCGTTGTTATTGTAGAAGTCTCGGTTGCTTTTGTTTTTCTTGTTGTTGTTGTTGTCGTAGTGATGCATATGAGGTTTGTGTAAAGATCATTGCGGAGAGGTTAATCATGATCATGCTGATAATCATGCCAATGACGTTGATGACGATGAGGGAATGATGATAACAACGAGGATGAACATGACTCCGCAAGAGATTGCAGTAGTAGTTAGAGTGATGTTGTTGCTGCAGCCTGAGATAATGTTGCTGACACGAGTGAGACGAAAGTAGTTCTTGGTGCTGATGACGATTATGAGCCTCTTGAAGATGTTCCCTGATGGTGGCAGTGGAGCGTTCATCGTTCATCTCGATGGAAATCCATGGTCAATGGTTGGCGGAAGGCTCTCGGACACTCTGAGCTCTTCATCGCCTGGACCACGGTTGTGTCTGGAGCAATCGCCAATGGCAACAACATCATCCGCGAAGACCACATACCGTCAACGATGATGTGCAAATATGAAGAAGAACGACTTTTACAACCGCGGCAACAAGTGGCAGCGACTTCGACAACTCAACTCGCCTCAGAGGCATAAAAATCTTACATTGTAGTGCAGGAGTCCCGCGTGGTAGGCAAATCGTCAAGAAGCGCACCAGAGTTGGCCAGTGGAGGCCGACCGAAGGTATTAGGAAAATGTAGCGGAATTCAATTAGCAGCCGGTTTTTATTGCCCATCCTCCGGGCTTCATAAAGTTGGGGAAGGAAGACGGATGGCGAGATGACGGCGATGAAGAGGGAAACCTCGCGTTGTCGTCACCTCGTTTAGTTATCGACCGGGCGGCGACGTTTTCACCTGTTGCTGACAGTAGCGATGAGGACGCAACGACTAAGGCTGATGAAGTTCAAGAAGAGGCCGGTGAAGGAGATGTGGATGATGAAGACGACGAAAGACGGAGGCATTGACTAGGACGATAAAGAGATGCATCGCTGATGACGATGGGCGAAACAATGACTACGATGCTTTTAAAAGGACATGATAATGTCAATGATGGTGTTCAATGATGGTGTTGACACTGATGATGACGCAGGCCATGACGTGATTGTTTGCTTGATGGAGAGGAACCCCCAGTGACTCCCGTCTGCCCTCTGCCGTCCTCGGAGCCACTCAACTGTCCTCTTGCTAACTTGTTGGCCACTCAAGGAACTTTATGGCAGTTGCTATGGATGCAGCTGACGTTGTTAACGATGTTGTTGGTATGATTGTTACTACTGTTGTTGGAGTTGACGTTGTTATTGCAGTTCTCATCGTTGTTGTTGGCAGACAGTGTGTTGACCATCTGAATTCATATGCGAAGTTGTTGGGTTGAGGCGCTCGCACTAATTGTTGTTGCATCAAGTCTTGTTGTTTTGGTTGCTATTGTTGTTCTTGCTGTACCTTATGCTAAAATTCAAGAGGTTCCGAAACATGTCCATTGTTTTCGAACAACTTGGGACAGCGTCGACACTGACGAACCTCCGTCGTCTCCCTCCAGAGTGGAATGAATTTTCTTGGGAGTGGCTTCCGTCGGTGTTTTTGTTGTAGTCATGTTGTTGGTGTGTTGTGCAACCGGCGAGTTGTTGTCCGAGTTGTTTGCGCTTGTTTTTGCTCAAATGGACATTTGTATTGACAGAAGAAGAACGTGGCTTAATTGCTTGGCGTTTTCTTTCCAACCCACAGATAGTTGGATGGGTGGACGGACATCTAGTATTGCTGTCGCCCTGGTTGTCTTCGTTGTTGCTCAGGCTGTCATTGTTGTTGGCGTTGGTCCTTCTGCCACGGCTGTTGTTGGCATTGGCAACTCGTTGCGGTCGATGCGATGTGGGAGCCGAGCCCGGTAACCAAGGTAACTTCGTGCCCGACCACCTATCCCCCTGCACTCGCTCTTCCCACCTTCCCTTTGGCCTGGCGCCTCTGCAAACCTAAGTATTTTCCTTATAACGATGTTCATTTGCGGTCAACCGCCTGGTGGGGACTGTGGTGGAGAACCGGGGGAGAAGCGGAGGCTCGGGCGGGTCGAGTTCGGGGTCTTAAGTTGCGGTGGAAGCGAAGACGTTCCTATTTCCGCAGGGTTTCCTGCAGCGCCGGAGCCAGATGCGATGGAGGACGACGGCGAAGGTGAAGTCGATGTAAATTTGTGAAATGCAGGAGCTTTGGAAGACTTCGGCGGGGAAGCAGAGGTGGGGAGAGAAAGATTGGGGGTCGTCGGGGGCTGGGTGTGAGGGAAACGGACAGCGGGACAGGACAAACACCGAAGGCACGACTGAGAGGGAAACTCGAGCAGACCGGGAGGAAGGACGTGGAGCAGATGAAGTCGAGGAACTGCGAGGAGATCGGAGAACCGGACAGCTCGTCCCTCGCCCGCCCTTGTGGGATACTTCCGAAAACTATATGCATTTCCCGGATGGATGAGAGGAAAACTTTGAAATTGAAGACCAAATAACGAGAAGAGCAACTGGGGAAGAAGGTGATGGTGACGAGGGAAGATGCAGAGAAGAACTTTGCATGAGAGTTATTTCTTCTGCTGCCACAACGCCTGGGAATTTCGAACGCAAGCAGTTTGCGCTCATATATGTGAAGTAGACCACAACAACAACAGGTGCAGCAGCCTGGGAGGTGAGGGGGTGAAGTGGCCGCAAAGTAATCCCATTTGGAGAGAATTTCCGAAACAAATAAGTGCATTTGAAAGGAACTTTAATTGATATTGAATTCTCTGAAAAGCAATAAAAACGATGGAATCTTCCCCAGTTTGCTCGACAGACAAGCCAAATGAAGCGCAGGACCCTCGCGCTCGGTCTCTACTGGCCTGATCCGATTGAAGCCACTCAACTGCAGTTGCCTCGATTCCAGCCTAATAAGTGGAATTATCTTGTCAACTGCAGAGTTGCCAACGACTACAAAGCCTTACCATCCACCCACTCGCCCTCACCCCCCACACACACGCACCCTCTCTAATTCTATTTTTCACCCGCTGTCACGAGGGCGCTTCCTAGTGTGGGGAAAGGATTTCGCAGGAACATCTGTAATTAAAGTGAATTTAAAGCTTAGCTTCGAGGGCTAACGAGAGCCCAAGTCACCCACACCCACACACACACACACACATCACGAACCCCCATCGTGAACACCACGCGATGTCCTCCACACGCCACCCACACCGAGACGAGATTTTGATGTGTCATCAAAAGGATTAGACAGCTATTTTGAGGAAATTCTGTGTTCTCTTTGTTTGAGGCCAGAAATAAATCCGAGCCGTGGGTGGTGGGCCACGAGTTTTGGGGTTGCCTACAACAACAACAACGGGATAGAATGGCAACAACCACGCCAGAGGCAGAAATAACAGCCACAAAATAAGAAGAACAACAGCAGCATCGTCGGGAGCTTCAACTGGCAGCGACAGCGGCAGCGCCAGCGATAATCTTGTCAACACCATGGTTGCCAGGGGCACGCGAGCCATTTGTCCGTGGGGCGCGGTCCGGTGAGGAGCCCGGGGGTTCCGGGATTCCTTCAGTTCGCTGGCAATAGATCTGTCAAAGGCTCGATTTGGTCGGACAAGTTGCTCAGAGGTAATTAAAAAAGTTTCCTCCAAGGAAGTGATGAAAGGAACGACGGAAACCCGGAGGATGGGGATGTGCGGGAGGAGCTGGCGTGGAGCGAGGAGCGGAAATGCGTCCTTTGGCCAGGTGGCCGGGGCGGCGGAGAAGTTGTCGCAAAGTGGTTTTATTGGCTTTACTTCGGTCGAATTCAATTTGGATCACGAAATAAATGCGTATTAATTGTGTGCGTTTGGGGGGATTGCTAGGAATTGCAACAAAAAGACGCAGGAGTCGGAGGAGTAGTTGTTGTGGAAGGAGAAGAAGCCATGAAGTTGATCCGAAACCCCTGCGTGCCTCAAGTTGACAACTTCTTCGTTCATTCACTTTGAACTTGCGCCAAGTTTTCACTTGCCGCACATCGTCCTTTTCTCTTCCCTCTCCCTCTCCCGCGCACCCACCCACTCCCGCTTCCTCGACTACCTTTGGCCACTGTGGGAGAGACCTCAAGTTGGCAACGCTTGACCCGCAGGACGAAAGGAAAGAATGACAGAGGACGAAGTTTTTTAGAATTTCGTCTTCGTGTTTGTTTCTCGAACAGTTCTTCTTCTGTTGTTGTTGTTGATGTGGGATATGGAGTTGCCAATTTCATTGTTGCTGCTATTTCCCTGTTGTTGTTCAAGTTGTTATTGTTGTTATTCCATGCTTACCGTGGTTATCCTCTTGTTGGCCTGCTGCCGTCGGTTTGGGTTTTCGGACTTGGTTAATTTGATTAAAAGTTTTGCCCCTGCCCTTGTCACAGAACCGACGCCGGACACAGGAGGCGTCCTGCGGAAGCGAGTCTCAAGTCGTCCTGCGTCCTGCGAGTGATTATTTGAGTGAAATTGACATTTTAATTCCCCCGATACAGGACCAAGGCCCAGGAGGCCCGGACCGGGTGGGGCCGAAACTCAATTGAGCAGGATAAGACGACGCGACAACTATCAGAGGACGGGAAAGCGGGTCCGCGGAGTCGGAATCCGCGAGGGATGGGAAAACGTTCTGGTACTGAGTTGTCACGACTTACAAGGAAAAATGCGCAAATAGGAGATTTCGAACTGGGAGGAAGAAACTGAGAAGGTCTGAAATTGATGTCTCGGTTTTGAAACATTCGGCATGATGCGCCCGGTGCTGGTGCTCTCGTTATTTATCCGGAAGCAAATCAATTCGTTCTAAATTTAGTGCTGCTTGTTCTGGAAATCGAGAAGTAGCTTTACATTTTTCGCCCGCGACTCACGTGGGGAACTTTCATGACATTGCGTTATTTCATTCATTCTCTTCTTTGAAAATGAAATGCTCTGACAGGCACGGGCCGGCCCGTCGTGACAAATTGACTTAATTTCCAGACCTTGTTGACGGATCCGATTGACTCCTTGCAACCCCTGTCTACGCTGCTTTACACGCCGCCCCGAAATATTTCACATCCTTTTGCAAATCATCGGGCATTTATTAGAAGGCTTATTTTAAAAAGTCACTTTTCCCTCCGTCCTTCTATACCTCCCCCTGTCCACCTCTGGTCCGCCGCTGCTCCACAGCCCTCAGGATAAATTCAATTCCTCAACAAACACAATTACACACTCGCACATATGCGCGCACCCCAGAAGTGATGACGATAAGGATTTTGTTGTTGCTCGCTATTTCGGCGGGGTTTACGATTGCGAGGTGACATCGGGAAAAAGGAAATAATTCATTGCTTTGTGACGTGGTCGTGCGAGCTTATTTATATTTTATAATAACAGTAAACAAAATTACCGTTACAATCACATATTATTATTATCACACACACATGCCCACCTATGCACAGGAAAACACACGCCGCGCCCCACACACGCGCGCACGCACCCCACGTGGCGGTCGGAGACAAATTGAAGCTGTCTTCGAAACAAATGTACGACTGGTGCGCGCCCGCCCCCACCCCTGCCCTCGCCACGACCCAGTCGCGCTGCTCGCGAAATTCGGTTGTTTCCCCATGCCGACCGGGTCGTGAGGAGGCCGTAGGTGAAGGCGGCGAAAACAATTTCTGGTGACGAATGAACGCCGGATGAAGCCCAACAAGTCAGGCAGCGGCCCGAGCGAGCTCTCGCGTTAGGTCCACGAGAGAGCACCGATTACTCCAGAGAAATCCTGTGCAATTCGCTAGGATTCAAAAAATGAGAGACTGAGTTTCGGAATCCGTTCGGTAAAATCGAGCAACAAAAACAAAAACCTTTGGTATTTCGAAGTCGTTAAAGCAAACGTCTTGGTCCTGTAGGGAAGGTAGGAGTGAGTGTTTACAGAAATTTGAAAAGTGCATGGATTAACCGCTTCGGCCAGGAAGTATTCCTCGGATTACTCCTGAAAGTCACAATTCGCCAAATGGGAAGTGTCAAAGAATTACTCGAGTCCCTTCTCAAGTAACCGGTTCCCAACTCCGGCTCGAGACCCCAGCGGCGGAAGATAAATCCGCCGAACACGTGTCAACTGCAGGGTGCAAGGGTTAAAGTAGAGCGCCGCGACTCGAAAAATTACTGCCATCCCATCTGTGGAACGAGGAGGACGCCGGAAGGGTGGAGGCGAACGGCAGGTAGGAAAACAAACAGCACGTAATTTGTTTAGAAACGCTTTTAAACGAATTTTCCACGGAATTTTAACAGCAAGGACAAACCGCAACAACATCACGCATGCGACAGTAGACAACAACCACAGCTTTATAATCATCACCAACTCAGTCGCAACAAGAGCAGCGTTGAAGTAAACGACAACAAATTTTATCAACTAGATTTTTATGCGTCCACCTCTTCATTGTTTTGTTGCTGTTGTTGTTTGTCTTACAGGAGATTTCGTCGTTGTCGCTTTTGTCGTTTACGCCACAAGAAACAAAACATAAGCCATTCGCCAGGATGTGTTTCGTTACGCATGTCGATGTGGGACCGCGGTGGGTGCGAGAGAGAGGCAGGGAGGGCAGCAAGGGGGTGGGTGGGGCGCCCGCGAGGCCTCATAAAGCTCCGTCCTGAAGCGACGCAGCGTCTTTTAAAATTCCACTCGTACTCAGAACTCGCCTTCCTATCTGCTGGTTCGAGGATGTAACGAAAGTACAGCAAAATGCGGGCTGTTGTGGCAAACACAAAGTGACAACGACGACAATGAGAACAACAAAACCGACAACGACAGATATGAGGGCAACAGAAATGGCAAAGCGAAATAGGAGAATACCGAAAAGGATAACAAAAATGAACTGAACACGGGCACGGTGAGCAATTTGTTTGAGTCGCGTTGGAAAATTGAGTGCACATGTCCTGGTCCTGAGTGACGATTCTGCGGTTCGAATTAGGGACTCTGGAGGACGAGGAGCCCGTGGACACAAACGAACCACGAGAACGAGAGGGAAGGGCGACTGATGAAGAACAAGTACGAACCTGAGAATGCGAAGACGAAATGGAAGGCAACATCGGACCAATAGAGGTTGAGGGCAGCCACGATAACATTTCGAGACAGTCAGGAATCTTTTAATTGACCGACGGAGCGTGTCTCATAGTATTCTCAACCACTCCTGTCCACTCTCGTTCCCCCCACTCGAAAGGGATCCCCGCACACTGTCGCAGTCCACTTAAACGGAAAAAAGGGGGTTGTGGGAGAGGGCGGCAGCAAGGAAGAGTCAGGTCAAACATTTCATTTCATTAAACTGAAATCAACAAAACACCGCGCAAACGAAGGAGCTCCAGGAATCAAACCCTGTCCACCCGGATCCCCTTTAGTCGAGTTGGATTTAATTAGATTTGCCCATTGGCGACAAAGGATTCACAGACGACCACCTGGCCACCCTCAGGCCATGCCCAGCCCCCCGCGGAAGGGTTTAAGTGCGGTTAAGTGGACAACAAAGGAGGGGAACTTAAAAAGTAGCGATGAAAAGAGATTCGCAAGGATTAAGAAATTCACTGCAAGGACACCCTGCTTCCCCGTGTCGGGGAATTCACAAAGAATTAAAAACCAATAAAGGACACGATTTAATCTATTTTTCGTTGCTGCTGTTTTTCATTTCATTTCATTGAATGGATTCACTGTAGAATTTTTTGTCGAGTCGCAAAGAAGTATTTAATTTTAGTTTCGGGCGGGGAGACAGACGGGGATCTCTCAGAATAATTTAATATGTAGAATCCAGTGGAATGGTACGGAAGCTCAGTGAAATCGCCCGCCGGAAGAGGGAGGAAGTGAGAAGGCAACAGAATCTCCCTCTGCTCTGGTATGTCCCATTCCGATTCTTCGCGCCTCTCTCTACTGCCCTCGCCCTCTCAGTTTAGCGTTTCGTTTTCGAGAATTAATTAATTTACTTTTAATTTTCGACGGCACTTTCCAAACAAGCACGAAAGTGGCAGCACTCGCTCCACCCCACGCAACATTGGAAGCGGATTTCATTAGGCGAGTAAACAAGCATGACTTTAAATTAGGTTTACAACAACGACAAGAGAAGGAAAACACAACAACAACACCAACTAGACGATGTCCACTTCGAGAAGGTGCAGGAAGGTCTCAAATTCCCCCAGGTACAACACTAAACACCTCCCCAGTCCCAGTCGCCCGGAGCTCATCGCCGTTTGCACTCGAGAAAATTAAATGGAATGTTATGAAAAGCAACAACAAAGTAAATTCTTTTTCAGATTCTTCGTAGATGGAATAGAGGTCATTCTCGTGGGGGTGTGGCTGCGCTGGATCATATTAACAAAGCTAACAACAACGGTCATAACACAACAACATCGCCACTTGGACACGTTCGGCGGCTCCCGAGGTGCTAATTTAAGCCACGAAACGAGCAGGACGAGGACGGGAGCGATGGCCCAGAGTCGGACCCGGTCCGGCCCATCCCGGCCCGACTTGGTCGAGGTCTTGCGACACTCCCCTCAAAATTGCGCAATTTATATGCACCCTCGCAATCGCCCCCACGACCACCACGGCCACCGCGCGGAGGCCAACTGCAGGGTCGCACCTGACCATGAATACGTTCCCTGCAGGACGAAGCGGACTGAGGGGGAGGCGCCGGGACGATCAGGGAACGGTGTGCGGGAGGGGAGGAAGCGAAGACAACGATGGAGGGGGAGCGCCGGGAGAACAAAGCAGGAGCAGGAGAATCGGAAAAGAGAGCGCGCAGCATTTGAATATCACTCACCGTCAGCTGGAGCCACTCCGAGTTCTGGCCGAACTACGGAGCAACCCTGTAACGGAACACTGTTTAGTATGCTCCCCGAGGAACACTCCCCGCCCTCAGTCCACTCGCGCACTTCGTTTGGAGGGTTTTTAATCTTGAAACGTGTTGAAATACTTACGAAACTTTCCATTTTCCCATTTTCCACTCGCTTTTCATTAGCCCCGTTTTGAGTGTTGAGTCCACACGGAAATCCCGATGATTATCAGGGCAAACTAGCTCTCTGCCTGCCTCTCACCCTCACCAGTAAGCCTCGTGGGTCGAAGCTAGGGATGGGAAACCTCCGTTGGCCTTCGCTGTGGCCGCTGTGGAGCCGCGTCCTGCAACCAGGGTTGAAGATTGGGATGAGTGAAAGCTGAAACAAGAAATGGAGCTACAATAACGACATCAAAATCTCTCTACCACCCAAGGGATGCCGCAGCACTTCAATAGGCGTCAGAAGAGAAGAAACGAATAACGAACGAGCCGATGCGAGAAGTGTTGAACAGAGGATTTGGAAAGGATGTAGGGAGAGAAAGGGCGGCGGACCAGCCCAAAGTGCAAGGCAAGGGTTTCGAGACCAACGTTTAATGCGAAAACCAGTTCAAGGGTTACTTTTGACTTACTGCCCCACCACTCGGCCTCGCCGAGCACGACAGGAAGCCCAGAAACCCACTCACGCCTCCGTCCCTCTCACCCGTTCCCACTCTGTGACCCTCGCCTCGGACCCCGTTGGTGGTTCCATCGGCTCGCACTTGTTGTGAATCGCTGCATGGCACATTTAAGTTTTTAATCCTTCTGCTCGGCATCCCAGTGGCTCGATAACGGCGGGGTGGCTTTTTATTGGTTCGAAGGGTCTCGAAGGGAAGAACAGGCAGAAGAAAAGGAAGTTGTTGTAGAGTCCTCATTGCGGAGATCCCATGTTTGTGCGAATGCAATTAAAAGTAATGAACGAAAGCTCGTTAAATGCCGCCTGCGTAAATATGTAAATAAATAAAGAAATGAAATGAATGAGAATAATTTCGGAGGGCGGAATTGGAGAGCCAGCAGGCTTATCACAGGTGGGGATGGAGCAGAATCTATGGAGGGAAGGAGAGTGCGAGAATAGCGTAGGTAGTGAGACAGAGAAGGTAGTTTATGGAACGGACTTTGGGCTGCCTTCGAAACCGGTTTTGAAGCAAAGGAGACCATGGCGAATGCAGGGGGAGGAGTGTTCAAGGATGCAGTATCCAAGGATAGTAAAAGCTGGGGATGGATTTCGAGGAGGGGCGGAAGAAATGAAGAAGGGTGCCGCATTCGCAACTCCAAGGGTTACCTTTAATGATATTCTATGACCAGGTGAAGGTGGGGGTGAAGGACTTTTAGTATTCTCTATTAAAGAGATAATTTCCCTTTGAAAAGAGGAAAACAGGTAGGTAAATTAAAACAGAAAAGTAGGAAAATTAAAACAAATACAAATTTAAGAAAGAAGAACATACAAATAATTTTTCAAAATTTCTGCATAAATGGAGGCAAGAGTCCTGAACAGAAGTCCCTATTACCCGGCAATCGAGCCGACCCTAGGTGTCGAGCCACGGGTACGATAAGGATCTTCGCATATCCGAATATGGAAATCGTCCCATCGTCCCATCGGAAATCGTCTTCTTACCCATTGAATAAGGCATGCGCAACCCAGGTCTGGATCGCTATAGCATGAGTCGTGATAAGTTTAATTTGACTTATTTTGAATGGAGTCTCTTCTACCCAAAAATCTTTAAAGAATTAAAAGTCCTAAAGATACACCTTTTCCTTTTCGCTATTAACTTTGCGAGATTTCAATAGGTTCACTATGGCTTTGCCTTTGTGGTACTGTAATGTCCCAGATTTCCCTGGTCATCTATATTATCACTCCTCCAATTCAACGTATAATTATTTTTATTCTCAAAAATGATCCTTCGAACGTCTTTGATAATCGGAATATTCGAAAAATCAATCATGTTCTGGCAGAAGTGAAACCTTTCTTGAAGAGTATGTGTCCGCAAATTTTGATGTCGTGAATTTGTATCCCAGTTTCGGTCGGGATGAAATGCCTTGAATGCTCGTTCTCATTCGTTGCGGCTCCCAAGAAGACTTCCGCCGACATTTTGCGGTTTGATGTCAAAGTTCTGAGTTTGTTCTCGAGTTTTATGAGTTCGTTAATTAAAAAATTGTTTATTCTCGGCGGCTAAAAGGATAACCAAGTGGGCTCCAGGAGAAAGTTGTAATCAGAAAGGGGAAAATTTACGAAAACCAACCAAACCCAGAAAAACGGAACTCCGGGAGGCCGCCGCGGCGGGCCAACAATTCGGAGCACAGGTGCGAGTGAAGAATATGAAATGATTTATTTGACATATCCTGCGGCTGGTGGCGGTAGGATTCAAGGGGAAGAAAAGGAAAACAATAAGATTGGATGGAAAATTCCGAAGGAAATGAAAAATAATTACGCTCCACAGGGCGAAGAAGGCGAGGCGCTCGTAAATTAAAACAAATCAAGAAGTGGAACAAAAGGTTATGCAAAACCAATAGCAAAGAACAACACAATGTACAGTGAAGAACAAAGAACAACAAAGCCGAAGTACAATGAAAACAAAGCATGTGGAAAACAAAGTACAACAAAAAGCTAAAGAAAATATTATACAAAAAAGGCAAAAGGGCCTGGTTAAAATCGGGTCAAGATCGTTCTCGAGAGCCTCGAAATTCCGAGCTAATTTATAATTTTGTACGTTCTTTTGGTGGGTTTCACGGTCATAGAATCTTAAGGTTAAGTTGTCCAGCCCATCATTCAATAAAATCTATTATTGCTTCCTTAGAATTTCATTTCGTAATTTCGCACTTAGACCCATATTAAGCCTCGTGATTTCCTCGTTCCTTCATATTCAGCTAGTAAAATCCTGTCACCTCATGTCTCCATGGTCTTTCCTGTATTTGACACTCAGCCTGTCAGTGGCGCGAGCCTGTCTTTACAACTCACTGGTTTTCTGTCTGTCTGTCTCTACGCCGCCGTCGTCCGTTGGTCCGCCCTCCGGTCCGTCGCTGCGTTCGCCTCTGCGATAAAGCGTTTATCGGATATGCGAGAAGCCGATATGTATGCGATAAGTGCCGCGGATTTTTCTGTTTCTGTTCACCAACCACCTACAGTCTTCTCCCCTCCTCCCTCTTTCCCCTCACATAGGATATCTGTTCGCCTTGCATATTCAATATCTGCCAGGCACGCTCTTTGCCGCGTTCCTTTCCATTCGAGTCGAGTCGAGTCGGTTAAGGTGTTGGTGTGGCTGATGGCGCGACGTTGTTGCGTTTGTCATCCGGCAACAACAATGCTACCACCGAGCCGAGACGAGGAGCGGTAGGTGGAGAGTTTAAGATACATTTATTATCCCAAAGATATCGATATCTCCTGAGTTGTTTCCTTCGCTGATGTTGAGTTGATTTTTTTACAGCAGGCTCCAGAGACAAAGGCGTTTGCAACGACCTGTGGAGCGACGCGATGTCGGTGGGATCCAACATCAGCAACAACAAAAGCCTTCCGTCGAACAACTTAATTTGTTGTTGATGAATGCGATTTGCCGAACCCTCGTCGCACGGCAGGAGCTCGCCGAAGGAGCCGCAGGCGCGGTGGTGTGGTTGTTGTTGTTCTCATTGTCGACGGTGAAGTGGCCTTAGCGGCGGAATTAGTAGTTGTTGTTTTGGGCCTTTAACCGAAAATTAGTCATGCGAAAGATACTCGAGCGCGAGTGGGAATCTCGCCGAGAATTATTAATTAACGCAATTTATGGACCCGCGGTTTTTGTCAACAGGACCGACGAGATCTGCGGCCTGTCGTCCAGATCGCCAGATAAGTTCGTGATTTATGGCCTGTTTTAATTAAACGGAATCCGAACCAAAGCTGTTTGGTGCGATGGAGCAGAAGAGCGAACCGAAGATAAACAGTCAAAGCACACAGTGGTTATCGGTTCGGGAAAGGTGGCAGCCCGCCAGTTTGCCGAAAATCGTTTGAAAATGCAAACAATTGATGCGAATGTTGTCTTCAACTGTTGTTCTAATAGGAAATCACTATCAGCACGTTTTTTCCTTCTATTTCCCAATTCCTCATGTTGACACGATTTCCCTCCCTTTTGGCCCGTTGCCCTCGCACGCAGCTCTGTCGCCTCGGGCTGTCTCTGTTCTGCTGCCGCAACCTGTCTTCGCCGCACCTCGCAATTACTCGCTAATTTCAGCACTTAGCATGCCATCTCACTTGCACGCCGCATTCCTGCGCCGATCGCTATCACCGCCGCATGCGCAGGCGCAGCTCGATGGCCGCCCGGCACGCAACCGACCCGCTCCGCCGCCGTCGCCTGCCTACGCGCCTCCGCCACTCCGTAGGCCTCTGTCCTGCGTCGCCCTCGCCTCTCGGCCCCGGCCCGTCCACCCAGGTCCTCTCGCGCCTCCGCCACCTCCCCGTTCTCGTGCCCCGTCCCCAGACCCTCGTCGATGGCAGGCGGCGATTTCCTGCCTACGCGCGCAATTACGGCCAACCACTCGGAATCCGTTCGCGATACGAGCCCGGACGGACGGACGCACGCACAGATGCCTTGGACCACGCATCGGATGCTGCTCAATTGTGTTGTTGTTTCAGTGGATGATGTCATTGTTGGCGCAGGAGACCTCGTTCATGCTGTTGCAGTAGATGTTGCTGCTGTTGTTGTAGGTTGCCGTTGCCGCTGCTGTTGCTGCTGGCTGTTGAAGTAGCGGAGCGCATTGCGTAAATGCATCTGAGTCTGAGTTTATTGAGACATTCATTCCTCCAGCTCCTCCTCCGCTACCACGTCCCGCGCTCCTCTGCACTAAGCAAGTGGGGTTCGACCTGGCACGGGGGTCAAGGAGAATTCACCGTTCCTTCGTTCAAATTGCCGCCAATTTTTTGGAAATATATGCAATTATTGATATGCTAATGACAATGACAAAATGAATGCGATTGCGACCTGCTCCATCTCCTCCCTTTGTCCCACACCATCCCCGTCTTCTTCCCAATCCTCCTCCCCGCCTCATGAAGCTCAGGCGCGGCTGCAATTGGCACGAACTAATTTATTCCGAATCTATTCCGGTCTCCGGTCCTCCTTCTCGTCCCCGTTCCCTTTCACACGCAACCCGCTCCCTCACTCCCTGCCCCACGGTCAATGGGTTTTGGGATTTCACCGCAAAACTCATAGATTGTCAATAAAAACACAGTGGCAAATAGATAAATAAGCAGCAATAACCCATGTCAACAGCAAAAAACTGGCATAACCAACAACTACTGGTGGTCACTAAGCATTGAAAATAAATAAATTAAACCAACAGTGGAAACGGTAAACCCAAAATAACAACGAAGAATTTCTTTCTTCTGCCAGAAACATAAAAAATGCCACAAAATGCCCACAAACTTCGGTTGAAAACAAAACAAAGTAACCAAAATAATTGAGACGAGCACGGAATGAGGAAACCAAGCGTGAAAACCCCACCACAGCAGCAACAACACGTTGTCCACGACAACAACAACACTTACACTTGCAACCACTGAAAATACACCAAACAGATGCAACTGCATTCACCACGAACAACAACCAACTCCTCCATTTTAGTTTAATTTCTATTTTGCCCCTCCCTTGGTCGGGAACTAGACCAGTTTCCAATTGCGACTCGCACGCGAACCGCCGAAGCCACAACCCCGCCGTCCATCAGCACCTGTCGCCCCTCCGCGCCCGGTCTAATAAATCAATCGAGGGAAGGCTCCCGAGCTGTGTCAACCAACCCAACCCAACCGACTTCTCGCCAACCACCCATGGACGGAAGCTCATGCTGCCGGCTCGAAGTGCAGACGGTCGCTTCGGCGATTTCCGGGTTTTAGAATTTTCCCCTGCCCTCGCTCCCCCGCCCCGCGATCGCCGTCCGCCGAGGCCCGATCGAAAACTTGTCAGCTGCCATGACACAGTTGATTGAAACCTCACCAACTGTCAGCACTGACCCCCCTTCGCACGGCCTTCCCAGGGAAATAAAGTTGTTGAATTTGTGGCTCGACTCGAGAGCCATTGACGACCGATCCGCTCCGATGGACATCAGTGGCCTCCGGCTGGCAACGAAGCCCGCCGTCGAAGGGTCGCGGGCGGGGGCATGGGTCGAATCGAATGGCTTTCGGATGGAGAAACCCTTCAAGAGATCCCAAATGAACTTTCCATCCAGGCCGCGGCAATGGGACGGACGAACGATGCCCGACCCGGCCCATTCTCTACGGAGGCGACAAATCCTTCTTCACCGAGATCTACCTCGCTCTTGAGATGTGGGCGGCCCCCCACTGCTGTCCATCGCGCCATCGGTCTTCCCCAGTCCACCTACCAACGGCCACTCTGTTCACTCATCGTCCTCGTGCAATCTCCTCCGCCATCGCGGCGTGGGCGACCGTGCGTCTCCTTATCTGCAATCCAAGGTGTCTCCTCTGCGCTCCTGCCCTCTTCCGTCACCTGCCGCACCCTCGCCTTCGTCGTTGCACTGGCGAAATTTATCTCCGGAAAGCCTGCTCCAGGCGTCCTCAATGTTCAGAGGCTTCCAGATAAAGACAGACAATTAAAAACCCGACCAACGACTGGGCTCTGGGCAAGCGAGGAAGGAGAACGCCGTGTGCGCGAGTGGGAAGAGGAGTAGGAGGATGCTTTGATGCTTTGGCTGACATTGGTGGACGGAGCCGAGGGCCGAGATCGGATTTCCTGAGCTGTGAAGGTGGGCACAACCACGGTTAGTGCAAAGAATAGAACCAAGTCATCAGAGGAACCAACAATAAACGAAAGCCAAAATTAAACATTTCGAAGCACAAAAATCAACGGAAACAGAACTGAAACTGTGTAAAAAAAACTGACAAATTTTAATAATAATTTGTTAAAGCCATAAGACCGCAATTAAAAATAAAAACAATGAAATAGTCAAAAATAGTACAAAATGTTAACAACAAAATAATTACATAAGAGACGAGGGGAATAACAAAGAAACGCGTTAAATTGTTTTGCTCGAAAATTGAAATTATTGAAAAAGCCAACGCAAAAACAACAGCACCAGAAAGTAAAGCAGTAATAACAACAAGAAGAACAACAACAACCAGCACAGCGTCTGGGAAGCCGCACGCCAACCACAACGAATTCATCCTCCACAAAAAACAACGTCATATTCTGGAACAGTAACTCAACTGCAACAGCACCGAAAACAACAACGACATCGACTCTTCCACCTTTCGTCCTCATTCGCCAGCGTCTGCATCGAAGCTCTACAAACACTTCATAATAAAGATATTTGCCATTCTCTTGACGGCAAGAAACAAGTTAAGATGTTGCTGTTGTTGTGATCGCAGCCAATGTTGTTGTTGTGGTTATAAGCGTCTGGCAAATTGGCACAAACGTTGAAAATATTCTGAGAAACCTAAATCGAGATGACGGCGCAAGCGAATGAGAAGAGGAACAACGAAGTAACCAGCAAAGTTGAAGGAGGAAAAGAGAACGAAAGGAAAGAATCAACAACTAATGAACAAGGAGAGGGCAAAAAATGGTAAAGGTTGAAGAGGAGAACGACAGCGAGGACCGAACGAGAAGCTTCTGCTATGCGCCGAGTCAAGATTTATTAGACTTCGCATTAGTTATGATGTTGTTGCCGGAGCGGAACTCATTGTTGTAGTTGCTGTTGCTGTAGATGGAACCGCGTCCAACACTTCTGCAAACACGAAACACCTTCGCCTCCTGCGGCGACGGCGACAGTGACGGAGGTGACAGCGACAACGACGGCGTCGAGAGACGCGGTCGGGGTGCGGCAACTGCTTGGCGCGTCGTCTTAAAGCCTCGCGGTGGGTCCAACGACGACACGACGATGGAGGCTGGTCTCGCGCGCCCGTGTTGCAATCATTTCCAACTTAATTTGATGACTCAATTAGCATTCCGAGCGACTTGCGAGCGGGAGCCTGTTTCCGACGAGGGTCCACTTCCCTCGCTCCTCGAAGGGGCCGCAGACGGGGAGCGGCGGTAGCCGGAGATTGGCGGTGACTGAGCGGGATCCCAGGTTTGCCGTTGCCTTCGGTCAGTTGCTAAGGGAAGACTTAAGATCGAGGCAGGCCAAAGCAGGAGGTCTGATGGCTACTGGAGGTTATAACCACGCCATCCATTATCTGGATGATCCGGCATCGAAGACCTGTGGGTCCGCCTCATAGAAATATTCCTCAACAGAGTTATCGAGGAAGCCTGTAACTCTATCGAACTGACGAAGTGAAGCATTGGGGTAACCCCTTAACATCGTCAAGGACATCGAGGAACTCAGCGGGAGGTCCCAGAGGTCCCATCGTCGCAGGACCTGGAGAGTCCCTTTTGGCAATGGTGATATATTCGTCCATACCATCTCACCCTCGCTCTCCTTCCCTCTCTTCCTCTTGCTTCATCTTGCAGTTACAGCCACCAACGTCTGGGCATCCGACTTATCTCTCGTTTGCCTCTGGGACAGGGCGGCGTATGTCTCGGGAGAAAGAATGTGGCGAGGCGGGGAGAACGAATGCGAGAGGTGCGAACCGAAGATAACCTCGAATAATTCGAGCGAATAATACGAATTTAATGTGACATTCAATGATAACAATTTTTCCATTAACGACAGTCGAACAAAACCCACCGCCGACCGGCCGACCGACCGACGACGGCGGTGCGGCGGATGATGTTGGTGACGACGATGAGGGAGCAGGGCAGAAACGACAAAAGCAACAAACCCGACCGCCATCAGCAGCAACAAAGAAGGACAACAACAAAAGCAAACGGCACATTATTGAACTGTCAAAGAAAGTGACAAAGGGTTAAATGTCAACGCGTGTTCATTCATTTTCCGCTCCTTCTCCCCTTCTTTCTCCCTCGCTCGCAGTCGCACTTCCCTCGGTGCCTTCGCTCACTCAGTGAGTGAGTGATTCCCTCTCGCTCTGTTGCCCTCTTCTCCCTCTGCGCCCTCTTCACCCCGCTAACCTACTGTTGCACATGTCGCAGTTTGTTCCACGGGACAGGACATCCTGGAGCTGCCGAACCCTTTTCAGCCGAAGATCGAAACGTTGCGTCTTTTGTGTGTTTCGCCCCTGCTCCAAGTCTCCCTCCTGCCTCTCTCCCCCTCTCAGTCTCCTTCACAGTCCTTCGGTCGCTTCTCCGTCTGCGGCTTTTTGTTCGTGTTAAAAATCGATTCATTTATAATGAACTCAACAATGCGAGCCCAATGACCGTGTTAGGGACGGACGGACAGACGAACAGCCGACGGCAAGACTGGGGTAGACAGACAGACAGGCAGACAGACGCTCGGACGTTCCATATTTTCGGGGCTTGAGCCTTTGTCCCACCCGTGTCGGCAATATTTTTATCTGACACCAGCAACAACTACAACAGCGGCGACTCCTTCCTCTCTTCGTAAGGCGTTCGTCGCTCCTCTTTTCTTTTTCCTTACTCTCGTCCTATGCTTGTCTTCTTCTTCAGCAAGAGCTTCAAATTCGGATGAAACCGAGTGGTTGGGAGCCGTGAAGCGTGGCTTGTCGTCGGTCGGTCGGAGGCGATTCGAGTTGGGTCGGCTCGTTTTGGGTCAGGGTACCCTTGGGGACAAGGGTCTAGGACAAACAGGTAGTTCGAAAAGGGTTTTATCGAATGGCCTCTCGCCTCCCCTCCATCGCGGTCTGCCCCTCTCCCTCTAATAGTATTCTTTGAATCAATGTGAAGTCGTGTGGAAAAAGATTTCGCTTTTCTTCTTATTCATATTTTCCGTTTTCCTGGCCTGATTTTGGAGTTTTCTCCTCCTTCTCCCCATCACATTCGCGCTATGAACTCGTTCACAGATGCACCGCGGAACCAGGGTGATCAAGGGTGATGGCGGTGGGGAGAGGCATTTGTTATTTTTATCATGTTCCTCCTCCGCAATGTGTAAAATGACAAATGATTTTCAAATGAATCGACAGAATCTTTAAGATTTATTATAGCGCAAGGCACCAAAACGAATTGAATCGACTTAAGTCAACTCGTACCGAACCGGGCCGGACCGGACCAACCTGGCCGGATCGTCGAGGGCACCTTCAATATGAAAATATTTTATCGAATATTACGGATCGAAGGATGCTCCCAAATTCTCAACAAATTAAAAAAAAGATGAAAAACAATACTTTGATGATTTTCATATTTTTCCACTGAACCTTTTTTGTTTGTTCTGATGTTCGATGTAGTTAAAAATTCGTTCAAGTCTTCGAAAAATCTAAACTTGTTTTTAAAGAGATCGCAATGACCCATGAATTTGCAAAAAAGTTGTGAAAACGTGGACTTACAAAAATGAATTTAAAGAAGGTTTTCCAAGGAAACGATTTTTTTCGAACAGCTAATGAATTTAAACATGAAAAAATGCAAGTCATCATAAGGACTGACATTACATTACTTTAATTTTAATTAAGTACCTTGTGAAGATAAACGCAAACAAACAAACCAATAAAGAAATAACTGGAATATAACTGTGCAAATAAAATGTACATAAATACACAACCAGAACAATGAAAAAGCTGTAATCGGCGATTCTAATTTTAATAAAATAAATCTGAAATTGTAATTAGACATCAGAATATTCTGAGATATTTAGCTTTTCAACTGTACGATCCCGTTGGCTAAAATAATTTATATTCAATCTCGATGTTGTTTTCAAATTTGAATCTTGCTCAACAACTCATTAACCGAGTATTAACTCTGGAAGTCAAGAGCTGAAAGTGGTCAGTCTAGATCACAAAAACTGTATATCAAAACCACTAAATCTCTAAAAAGGCTATCTTGTTATGAGTTTGAATTTCTCGGCTCAGTTTACCATCCGCACTCGACCAAAGACGACATACTCTAATTAAAATGGCAACGTGTTTCCAGATTAACGGAGCCAGCTACGAGGGTAAGTGTGCGGATGGACTTCATTTCCTACACAAGATCATGAGAGCCCTGCTTCCGTCTCCTGTCTCCCCATAGTCAACTTGGCCACCCTGCCGCCGGACATCACCCTGAACACCTTCATCCGCGAGCACGCCCAGCTGACGGCCACGAAGTTCATGTGTCTGGAGGGCGGCTGCGGGGCCTGCGTCGTGGTAGTCCACGGCCGGCACCCGGCCTCCGGCGAGATCCGCACCTGGGCGGCGAACTCGGTGAGAATCGGAACGGAGGACGAGGCTGGTGTGAGGCTGGTGTGACTTCCTTCCCCGCTTCTCCATTGCAGTGCCTGACCCTGCTGAACACGTGCGCCGACTGGGAGATCACCACGGCGGAGGGCCTCGGCAACAAGCGCGACGGCTACCACCCGATCCAGAAGCGCCTAGCCAAGATGAACGGCACCCAGTGCGGCTTCTGCTCGCCCGGCATGGTCATGAACATGTACGGGCTGCTGCAGTCCAAAGGGGGCCGCGTAACCATGGAGGAGGTGGAGAACTCGTTCGGGGGCAGCCTCTGCCGCTGCACGGGGTACCGGCCGATCCTGGACGCCATGAAGTCCTTCGCCATCGACAGCAACATCGGGGTGCCGGACGACTGCCAGGACATCGAGGACCTGGCGGCGCCGAAGCTGTGTCCGAGGAATGGCCAACCCTGCGCCGGCTCCTGTCGCCAGCCCCCGCCCCGCCGGCTCTCGTACGCGGATGGCACCCAGTGGCATTGGCCCCAAGACCTCCGGGAGCTGTTCGAGGCCCTCGCCGCGGTGGACAAGGACGAGTTCATGCTGGTGTCGGGCAACACCGCGCACGGCGTCTACCGGCGTGCCGAGGACCTCAGACACTTCATCGACCTCCACGCCGTGGCCGAGCTGCGGCAGTGCACGCTGGCGGCCGACAAGTTGACGCTGGGCGCCAACGTGAGCCTCTCGGAGGCCATGGACACCTTCCTCGAGGCGGCCCAGCGGCCCGGCTTCGAGTTCTGCCAGCAGCTGTGGCAGCACTTCGACCTGATCGCCAACGTGCCGGTGCGAAATGTGAGTAACGATCTCCAGGGACCAGATCGGGACATCTTATCGCATCTCTCTCGACTCTGCAGACCGGGACCCTGGCCGGCAACATCAGCATCAAGAAGGCCCACGCAGAGTTCCCGTCTGACGTCTTCATCACCTTCGAGGCCCTGGACGCCCAGGTGGTGGTCAGCGAGGGCCCCACCAGCCAGAGGACGATGTCCCTCTCCGAGTTCCTGCAGACGCCTTCCCCCAAGCTCCTTATCACGGCTTTCGAGCTGAAGGCCCGGCCCAAGGACGAGTTCGTCTTCAACTCCTACAAAGTAAGTTCGGGAGGCCTCCTCTGGACGCGGCCCTCACTCCGTCTGCCCTCCGCCCTCTGTAGATTATGCCCCGCGCCCAGAACGCACAGGCCTATGTCAATGCCGCATTCCTGCTCGCCTTGGACAAGACCTCGGGCAAGGTCAACGAGGCCCGCATCTGCTTCGGAGGCATCGCTCCCCACTTCGTCCACGCCACCTCGCTGGAGGCGCAGCTGGCCGGCCAGAACCTCTTCGACAAGGAGACCGTGGCCAAGGTCTTCGCCGAGCTGCCCTCGGCCTTGACCCCGGACGCCGTGCTGCCCGACGCCTCCCCCGAATACCGGCAGAAGTTGGCCTGTGGCCTCTTCTACAAGTTCCTCCTGGGCCTCGCCCCGAGCGTGAAGGACGAGTTCAGGAGCGGCGGCGAGATCCTCAGGCGGCCCTTGTCCTCAGGGAAGCAGAGCTTCGAGACCAATGAGAAGATCTACCCGGTCACGCAGCCTGTCGAGAAGCTCGAAGGTACCTTTGGATACGGTAGTCAGCAGGGCCCTAACTGAATTATTTCCAGCACTCATCCAGACCACCGGCGAGGCCACGTACATGAACGACTTCCTGACGACCAACAACGCCGTCTACTGCGCCTTTGTGGGTGCGACCAAGGTTGGCGCCACCATCGAGCAGATCGACGCCTCCGAAGCCTTGAATTTCCCAGGTGTCATAGCCTTCTACTCAGCAAAGGACATTCCTGGAGAAAACACTTTTGTGTCTACGAACTTCTTTGGTTTGTCAGAAGAAGAGGAAATCTTTTGTTCCGGGAGGGTGAAGTATTACGACCAACCTCTGGGCGTCATTGTGGCCACAACCAGTGACATCGCGAACCGCGCCGGGTCAAAGGTTATAGTTGTTTATACAACAGCTGTTTCATCCCACGTTCTGCCTACCATGGATGATGTCTTTTGTGCAAACCGAGATGACAGAATTTTCAAAGTGGGGAAGTCCGAAGTTCAAATACTGACCCCCAGCGAACCTGCCGATATCTCAGGCCGGGGAATTCTCCAATTCGGACCTCAATTCCATTTCATGATGGAACCACATACGACCATTGCCGTGCCCTTCGAACAGGGCCTGCAGGTGTGGTCGGCCACTCAGTGGTTGGACATGACCCAGTTGGTGATCGCGAAGATGCTGCGATTGAAGGTCGCCGACGTGCAGTTGAAGGTGCGGCGATTGGGAGGCGCATTCGGGGGCAAAGTTTCCCGTGGCAACCAGGTCGCTTGTGCGTCTTCCTTGGTCGCCCACAAGCTGAATCGACCTGCAAGATTCGTTCAAACCATCGAATCTATGATGAAGACCTGTGGTAAGAGGTGGGCATTTCGTTCCGACTACGAATTCCACGTGAGGCGTAGTGGAAAGATAGTTGGACTACGAACAAGTGCTTATAGCGACGCAGGCTATAGTCGAAATGAGTCCACAGTGGACATCTATTTGGACCCGACCTTGAGAAATTGTTATGACCTAACAGACAGCAACTTTAAGTTAGATGCTCACGAAGTCCTGACGGACGCGCCCAGCAACACCTGGTGCAGGGCACCCGGAAGCCTCGAAGGTTATTTCGAACTAGGTAAGCAAGCCAACAATAAATTTGACGATTTATTCGTTTAGGAATCGCCATGATCGAGAGCCAAATGGAACACATCGCCTTTGAGGCCAACATCGATCCGGCCGATGCTCGGCTGGTGAATCTCAAATCAGGTACGAAAATGTGGGAGTTGTTCCCACGTTTCATTAAAACCACAGAGTACCGTGAGCGACGCAAGGAGATCGATGAATACAATGGAAAGAATCGCTGGCGCAAACGGGGCCTGGGTCTGGCTATCATGCAGTTTCCTCATTTGATATTCGGCCAATACACGGCTACTGTGTCTATTTATCATGGTGATGGAAGCGTGGTCATCTCTCATGGAGGCGTTGAAATGGGTCAAGGTAGGTTGTACGAATTCGACCGACTTAAGGGGTTTTCAGTAAAACTTCTCTATCAGGATTGAATACAAAGGTAGCCCAGGTAGCTGCCTTTGTATTTGGCATTCCTCTGAAAATGGTGCAAATTGAAGCCAGTGACACCATCAATGGAACAACCTCATTCGCTACAGCGAACAACATGGCCAGCGAATGTGTCTGCTTCGCCGTCCGCAAAGTTTGTCAAACCCTGAACGAGCGTCTGATGCCCGTTCGCAATTCACTCAAGAAGGGAGCCACGTGGTCTGAAGTGGTCAATGCCGCCTGGGTTCAGAATGTGAACCTGATCGCCAGCGATCACTGCAAGCAGGGCGACATGCAGGTATACAGCATTTATGGGCTCGCCCTGACGGAAGTCGAGGTCGACATCCTAACCGGAAACCACCAGATCAGGCGAGTCGACATTCTCGAGGACACGGGCGAGAGTTTGAGTCCCTACATCGACATCGGCCAGGTCGAGGGGGCCTTCGTAATGGGTCTGGGCTACTGGCTGACGGAGCAGCTGACCTACGACCGCCAGACCGGCCAGCTGCTGACCAACCGCACCTGGACCTACAAGCCGCCGTTGGCCAAGGACATCCCCATCGACTTCCGCATCGAGCTGTTGCAGAAGAACCCCAACTCCGGCGGATTCATGCGTTCGAAGGAAGCGGGCGAGCCACCCTGCTGCCTGGCAGTCAGTGTTGTCTTCGCCATTCAACAGGTTCTGCAATCCGCTCGCAAGGACGCAGGTCTGAAGCGGGAGTGGGTTCGACTGGGGGCGCCAACCACGCCGGAGCAAATCGTCTTGAACGCTGGAATCGACGTGAAGGCTTTTGCGTTGCAATAAAATACGACATTTTTAAACTTTGACTTTGTATTCCTCGTTGCATGGATTTACATATTTAAGATTAGGTATAACGTGTAACTATTTTTTCTGTGGAAAGGCATTATCTATCCATTGCTAAGTATATTCCAAAAAATGATAATTTTAAACTAAATTATATTCAAATGGTGATTGTTGATGTGATATTTTTATATATGTCTGCTAATGATCTAATCTAATCTTACGCTATAGTGACTATATAAAATAAAGACACGTTTTCTGTGCTGATATGTATTTGATACTACATTGAGCAATCTTTTGCAATTCTATAGTCGATAACACCTAAAATTTTCTATTTAATGCACAGTACATTCGGAAATATGTTGTGAAAAACATCTACATATTTTGTCAGAATATGTATGTGTGTGATTTTAGTATGAGCAGTAGATTTTCTTTGGTTTAATGAATTTTAGTGGATTTATACTAGATATCGTAGTTCCATATCATCTATATGTCTATATCAATATTATCTATATGTTTTACTGACAATAATTAGTGATTTTTTCTAAGGGCATCAATGTAAATCAGACAACAAACACCGATCAACGGAGCCAGCTACGAGGTTAACTGTGTGGATGGACTAACTTTCTTCGACGAGATCCTGAAGCCTGATCCTGGTCAAGGCCTACGCCGAGCTGCCCTCGCCCCTGCTCCCGCGTGTCCTGTTACAGGAGGAAATTCATTCATATCTATGTATGTGTATCAACACAGTACATTCGGATACAAGTTGTAAAAAACATGTAAATTTTTGTGTACATGATTTTAGTATGACCAGTAAATTTTCTTCGGTTAAATTAATTGGTCAAAATGAACATACTTCTCCTTTCCTGTAATGAACATCGACGTGTCTTATATGTACATTCAATTTAATTTCTCATATAATATAAAGCAAAGGTATTTTTGTAATATATAGAATAGAGTCTGTTGATTTTAAAATTCATTAGCTGAAATCGAACGGTGATAACCCTGCTAATAATTGGATGACATTTTTCTGCACAACATCGTGAACATTTTTATATGTGTATAAACACTATATAGGAAATCAACAATTGCCAAAAGCTTATATTGCGAACAGATTATAGAATTTAGTTCAGTTTATCAGCCGCACTCGACCAAAGACGACATAAGCTAATCGGAATGGCAACGTGTTTCCAGATTAACGGAGCCAGCTACGAGGGTAAGTGTGCGGATGGACTTCATTTCCTACACAAGATCATGAGAGCCCTGCTCCCGTCTCCTGTCTCCCCATAGTCAACTTGGCCACCCTGCCGCCGGACATCACCCTGAACACCTTCATCCGCGAGCACGCCCAGCTGACGGCCACGAAGTTCATGTGTCTGGAGGGTGGCTGCGGGGCCTGCGTCGTGGTAGTCCACGGCCGGCACCCGGCCTCCGGCGAGATCCGCACCTGGGCGGCGAACTCGGTGAGAATCGGAACGGAGGACGAGGCTGGTGTGAGGCTGGTGTGACTTCCTTCCCCGCTTCTCCATTGCAGTGCCTGACCCTGCTGAACACGTGCGCCGACTGGGAGATCACCACGGCGGAGGGCCTCGGCAACAAGCGCGACGGCTACCACCCGATCCAGAAGCGCCTAGCCAAGATGAACGGCACCCAGTGCGGCTTCTGCTCGCCCGGCATGGTCATGAACATGTACGGGCTGCTGCAGTCCAAAGGGGGCCGCGTAACCATGGAGGAGGTGGAGAACTCGTTCGGGGGCAGCCTCTGCCGCTGCACGGGGTACCGGCCCATCCTGGACGCCATGAAGTCCTTCGCCATCGACAGCAACATCGGGGTGCCGGACGACTGCCAGGACATCGAGGACCTGGCGGCGCCGAAGCTGTGTCCGAGGAATGGCCAACCCTGCGCCGGCTCCTGTCGCCAGCCCCCGCCCCGCCGGCTCTCGTACGCGGATGGCACCCAGTGGCATTGGCCCCAAGACCTCCGGGAGCTGTTCGAGGCCCTCGCCGCGGTGGACAAGGACGAGTTCATGCTGGTGTCGGGCAACACCGCGCACGGCGTCTACCGGCGTGCCGAGGACCTCAGACACTTCATCGACCTCCACGCCGTGGCCGAGCTGCGGCAGTGCACGCTGGCGGCCGACAAGTTGACGCTGGGCGCCAACGTGAGCCTCTCGGAGGCCATGGACACCTTCCTCGAGGCGGCCCAGCGGCCCGGCTTCGAGTTCTGCCAGCAGCTGTGGCAGCACTTCGACATGATCGCCAACGTGCCGGTGCGAAATGTGAGTAACGATCTCCAGGGACCAGATCGGGACATCTTATCGCATCTCTCTCGACTCTGCAGACCGGGACCCTGGCCGGCAACATCAGCATCAAGAAGGCCCACGCAGAGTTCCCGTCTGACGTCTTCATCACCTTCGAGGCCCTGGACGCCCAGGTGGTGGTCAGCGAGGGCCCCACGAGCCAGAGGACGATGTCCCTCTCCGAGTTCCTGCAGACGCCTTCCCCCAAGCTCCTTATCTCGGCTTTCGAGCTGAAGGCCCGGCCCAAGGACGAGTTCGTCTTCAACTCCTACAAAGTAAGTTCGGAAGGCCTCCTCTGGACGCGGCCCTCACTCCGTCTGCCCTCCGCCCTCTGTAGATCATGCCCCGCGCCCAGAACGCACACGCCTATGTTAATGCCGCATTCCTGCTCGCCTTGGACAAGACCTCGGGCAAGGTCAACGAGGCCCGCATCTGCTTCGGAGGCATCGCTCCCCACTTCATCCACGCCACCTCGCTGGAGGCGCAGCTGGCCGGCCAGAACCTCTTCGACAAGGAGACCGTGGCCAAGGTCTTCGCCGAGCTGCCCTCGGCCTTGACCCCGGACGCCGTGCTGCCCGACGCCTCCCCCGAATACCGGCAGAAGTTGGCCTGTGGCCTCTTCTACAAGTTCCTCCTGGGCCTCGCCCCGAGCGTGAAGGACGAATTCAGGAGCGGCGGCGAGATCCTCAGGCGGCCCTTGTCCTCAGGGAAGCAGAGCTTCGAGACCAATGAGAAGATCTACCCGGTCACGCAGCCTGTCGAGAAGCTCGAAGGTACCTTTGGATTCGGTAGTCAGCAGGGCCCTAAGTGAATTATTTCCAGCACTCATCCAGACCACCGGCGAGGCCACGTACATGAACGACTTCCTGACGACCAACAACGCCGTCTACTGCGCCTTTGTGGGTGCGACCAAGGTGGGCGCCACCATCGAACAGATCGATGCCACCGATGCCCTTCTGATACCTGGGGTGCTTGCTTTCTACTCAGCAAAGGACATTCCTGGAAACAACACATTTGTGGCCGAGAATTTCTTTGGTATCTCGGAAGAAGAGGAAATCTTTTGCTCCGGGAGGGTCAAGTTCTACGACCAACCTCTGGGCGTCATTGTGGCTACAACCAGTGACATCGCGAACCGCGCCGGGTCAAAGGTTATAGTTGTTTATTCATCGGCGGTTTCATCCGACGTTCTACCTACTATGGATGATGTCCTTCGTGCAAACCGAGTTGACAGAATTCTCAAAGTGGTAGAGTCCGAAGTTCAAGATCTGAACATCAGCGAACCTGCCGCAGTGGCAGGAAGTGGGGTTTTTCGAATTGGTTCTCAGTACCACTTCACGATGGAACCACATACGACCATTGCCGTGCCCTTCGAACAGGGCCTACAGGTGTGGTCGTCTACACAGTGGATGGACATGACCCAGTTGGTAATCGCGAAGATGCTGAAAATGAAGGTCGCCGACGTGCAGTTGAAGGTGCGGCGATTGGGAGGATCATATGGTAGCAAAATTTCGAGGTGCAACCAAGTAGCATGCGCTGCTGCCCTAGTCGCTCACAAGCTGAACCGACCTGCAAGGTTCGTTCAGACCATCGAATCCATGATGGAAACCTGTGGAAAGCGGTGGGCCTGTCGCTCCGACTACGAATTCCACGTCAAGCAAAATGGGAAGATCATCGGTCTACGAAACTGCGTATATCAAGACGCAGGTTGCTCCATAAACGATTCGGCGATAGCGTCCCATATGGCTCCAATTGCCAAGGCATGCTACCAGCTCACCAACGAAAACTTCAAGCTGGATGCGCACGCGGTGTTGACGGATGCGCCCTGTTCCACGTGGTTCCGAGCTCCTGGGTCTATTGAAGGTAGTTTTAAAAGACCATTCGAATATTATTATGTTTGTCATCTTTTGACCTTTATTAAGGAATTGCGATGATCGAAAACCAAATGGAACACATCGCCTTCGAGGCCAACATCGATCCGGCCGACGCTCGGTTGGTGAATCTCAAATCAGGTTCGAAAATGTTGGAGCTGCTGCCTCGCTTCCTCAAGACCACGGAGTACCGTGAGCGGCGAAAGGAGATCGACGAGTACAATCGAAAGAATCGCTGGCGCAAACGTGGGCTGGGTCTGGCCATCATGGAGTTCCCTCAGTGTTACATAAACCAATATTCAGCCACTGTCTCCATTTACCATGGTGATGGAACCGTAGTCATCTCGCACGGTGGCATCGAAATGGGTCAAGGTGAGTTGGATTCAACGTGGATGAATTGCACTTCATAAATTTATTCTTCAAGGGCTGAACACAAAAGTTGCACAGGTGGCTGCCTATATTTTGGGCGTTCCTCTGACGTTCATCAAAATAGAGTCGAGCGATACCATCAATGGTGCCAACTCCTTCTGTACTGCAAACAGCATGACAAGCGAGAATGTCTGCTTTGCCGTCCGCAAAGCCTGCCAAACGCTTAATGACCGGCTGGACACAATTCGAAACTCTTTAAGGAAGGAAGCGTCCTGGTCCGAATTAGTTCATGCTGCCTGGATTCAGAATATGAACCTAATCGCCAGCGACCACTACAAACAAGGCGACATGAAGCCGTACAACATCTATGGATTGGGCCTGACGGAAGTCGAGATCGACATTCTGACCGGAAACCACCAGATCAGGCGAGTCGACATTCTCGAGGACACGGGCGAGAGTTTGAGTCCCTACATCGACATCGGTCAAGTCGAGGGGGCCTTCGTAATGGGTCTGGGCTACTGGCTGACGGAGCAGCTGACCTACGACCGCCAGACCGGCCAGCTGCTGACCAACCGCACCTGGACCTACAAGCCGCCGGGGGCCAAGGACATCCCCATCGACTTCCGCATCGAACTGTTGCAGAAGAACCCCAACTCCGGCGGATTCATGCGCTCTAAGACTACAGGAGAGCCTCCCTTGTGCCTGGCAGTTAGTGTTGTCTTCGCTATTCAACAGGCTCTTCAATCCGCTCGCAAGGACGCAGGTCTGAAGCGGGCGTGGGTTCGACTGGGGGCGCCAACCACGCCAGAGCACATCGTCTTGAATGCGGGAAGTGAAGTTAAGGCATTTTCTTTGGAATGAAATGGTAATTATCAAAGTCAATGTTTGTTGGTTTTATAACAGTCTTCATATCAAAATGACATTCTTTTTTTCACAGTCAGTTATCCATTATAATATGCTTTTAGTTTCACTTAGTACCTTCTGTTTGATGTATTTCCTCTAATTTTTTGTAGATAATAGAAATTAAAAAATTGAAACCAAAAACCTAGTAAAACTCTCTTTATTCCACTCTCCATGTCTCTCTTACATGTATGGTGTTTTTCTCTTCATTGACCGTGAAATATACGCAAATGTTTAAATTTGGCTTTCGGAATGGAAGGATTTCTGTATGAAAATGTTATACGTAATAACTTCCATATCGAAGATTTTTTGCTCCTCTAAAAGGAATTCTTATACAAATGGATGCTGATGTTCGTTCCTGGTCTTGGTAACTTTTTGGAAATTTTGGTAGAACATTATTTCTGCGAGCGGCAACGCTGCAGCTCTTATCTGGTTGCTTATCTGTAGAGCTACATCGCTCTCTTACTGGTTGAATGAGATCATAAGAGTCCAAGAGTGTGAGCATGATCTGCTCTCAATGAGATAATATTGTGGCGGAGAAACACGTGCATTCTTTGCTCTCACGTTCACGTAATCCTCCACACGATTTCGCAGTAGTCCCAGCGGTAGTGCGAACTGAGTCCAGTACCAAATGGCCTTTTGAGTACATTCTGCTCCGTACTTCTGAGTACTTCTGCTGTTATACGTTTTTATAAGTCGACCAAATCTCATACGCTTTAAACAAAGCAGATAACTGATTAGAACCTTTCTTATGAATATTTGTCATTAAAGAATATTTACAGCATTTAAAAAAGAATAAACATACATTTTCTTGTAGTTTTTAAAAATGGCGAAGTTGATTGCCAAAACCGTATACCTCCATCAGTAGGGTGTACCCTGCATCTCGCAAGCCTCGTCATATGTGTGCGAACGAGAGAGACTGGGCGCGATATGATTGCCTATATTGGACAAATGATTAAATGCTGAAATTTAGGAATGTCGATCGATTCATTGCTGACGACATTTAACCGCACGCAATGTCATTAGAAGAGTTCAACAAGAAATTCCTTCAAATACAATTGGTACCATAGAGCGTTATTCATTGTATTTGTCATTGGTACACTTCCGATAAATAGACAGCTCTACTTAACGTCGTAAAGTAATATGTGGCTCGGAAAGACGTAATAGTTTTTAATGGTACAAAATAGAGCATATACAAAAGAGTTTTTTTTTTATAAGAGCCGATCAAAATTACACGGTTATCGAGATCCCTGAAGCGTAACCAGAGAGCGACGTTTTCAAATAAGCCAACGTGAGTTGCGATCATGATTAGGGATAATTATAGTCAATTATTTAAGAAAACCAAATTTTACGCGCAGAATATATAATCACTCAATTTTGGACATATAGTTGTAAACTTATTTTAGCAAAACCACGTCTTTGGATGGTCATCGCTCTTCATCCAGTTCCTTCTTCTAGTATCAAGAGGCACTCCGATCATGTTTTAGCTTATACTGTATGTGAAGAAGAATGTCAATGTAATTAGTGCTGAAGTGAAATTGTATTTATACTGCAGCAAAAGCAAAATCGGCTAAAAACAACACTACACTCACCTCAACAACAACAACAACGCAAAAAGAAACACGAACCTGCCAAGCACACGATCGTTCCCCTGCATATGCACTGATGCACTTCGAATCAATTCGCTCCGACCGATCGCTCCACGCTGAGTTAGGAGTGAACAGCAACAACAACTATGCATTGCAGTCATTTTCTTTACAACAACGAACTGGCAGACGAGCAACAACTATCACAACAAAAAGCGCACAATAAGTATTGATGAAAAAGAAACAACGAAAATAAATACAAAATATATTTACAATTCCACAACTTGTCGGACGGCAGTCTAACAGCAGCCGTCCTCCAGTGAAGTCCAATTGGAGTGGAAACTGAAAATCAAGAGAAATTAAAGGATTCTATTTGAGTTTTCCATTGGAAATTACTTCTGTCGGAATTTGAAAGTCGCGTGATTGACGTTGTTTTTTAATTTCTGTGACTTCTGTTGATTGACGGATCAATGACGACCAATTTTGAGATCAATGGCGTTAGCTACGAAGGTGAGTGGCTGCCCTACGATTGGTCCTTGAAGAACGAAACGCTCATTGTCTTATATGCAGCCAACCTGGCCACCCTGCCGCCGGACATCACCCTGAACACCTTCCTCCGCGAGCACGCCCAGCTGACGGCCACGAAGTTCATGTGTCTGGAGGGCGGCTGCGGGGCCTGCGTCGTGGTAGTCCACGGCCGGCACCCGGCCTCCGGCGAGATCCGCACCTGGGCGGCGAACTCGGTGAGAATCGGAACGGAGGACGAGGCTGGTGTGAGGCTGGTGTGACTTCCTTCCCCGCTTCTCCATTGTAGTGCCTGACCCTGCTGAACACGTGCGCCGACTGGGAGATCACCACGGCGGAGGGCCTCGGCAACAAGCGCGACGGCTACCACCCGATCCAGAAGCGCCTGGCCAAGATGAACGGCACCCAGTGCGGCTTCTGCTCGCCCGGCATGGTCATGAACATGTACGGGCTGCTGCAGTCCAAAGGGGGCCGCGTAACCATGGAGGAGGTGGAGAACTCGTTCGGGGGCAGCCTCTGCCGCTGCACGGGGTACCGGCCCATCCTGGACGCCATGAAGTCCTTCGCCATCGACAGCAACATCGGGGTGCCGGACGACTGCCAGGACATCGAGGACCTGGCGGCGCCGAAGCTGTGTCCGAGGAATGGCCAACCCTGCGCCGGCTCCTGTCGCCAGCCCCCGCCCCGCCGGCTCTCGTACGCGGATGGCACCCAGTGGCATTGGCCCCAAGACCTCCGGGAGCTGTTCGAGGCCCTCGCCGCGGTGGACAAGGACGAGTTCATGCTGGTGTCGGGCAACACCGCGCACGGCGTCTACCGGCGTGCCGAGGACCTCAGACACTTCATCGACCTCCACGCCGTGGCCGAGCTGCGGCAGTGCACGCTGGCGGCCGACAAGTTGACGCTGGGCGCCAACGTGAGCCTCTCGGAGGCCATGGACACCTTCCTCGAGGCGGCCCAGCGGCCCGGCTTCGAGTTCTGCCAGCAGCTGTGGCAGCACTTCGACCTGATCGCCAACGTGCCGGTGCGAAATGTGAGTAACGATCTCCAGGGACCAGATCGGGACATCTTATCGCATCTCTCTCGACTCTGCAGACCGGGACCCTGGCCGGCAACATCAGCATCAAGAAGGCCCACGCAGAGTTCCCGTCTGACGTCTTCATCACCTTCGAGGCCCTGGACGCCCAGGTGGTGGTCAGCGAGGGCCCCACGAGCCAGAGGACGATGTCCCTCTCCGAGTTCCTGCAGACGCCTTCCCCCAAGCTCCTTATCTCGGCTTTCGAGCTGAAGGCCCGGCCCAAGGACGAGTTCGTCTTCAACTCCTACAAAGTAAGTTCGGAAGGCCTCCTCTGGACGCGGCCCTCACTCCGTCTGCCCTCCGCCCTCTGTAGATCATGCCCCGCGCCCAGAACGCACACGCCTATGTTAATGCCGCATTCCTGCTCGCCTTGGACAAGACCTCGGGCAAGGTCAACGAGGCCCGCATCTGCTTCGGAGGCATCGCTCCCCACTTCATCCACGCCACCTCGCTGGAGGCGCAGCTGGCCGGCCAGAACCTCTTCGACAAGGAGACCGTGGCCAAGGTCTTCGCCGAGCTGCCCTCGGCCTTGACCCCGGACGCCGTGCTGCCCGACGCCTCCCCCGAATACCGGCAGAAGTTGGCCTGTGGCCTCTTCTACAAGTTCCTCCTGGGCCTCGCCCCGAGCGTGAAGGACGAATTCAGGAGCGGCGGCGAGATCCTCAGGCGGCCCTTGTCCTCAGGGAAGCAGAGCTTCGAGACCAATGAGAAGATCTACCCGGTCACGCAGCCTGTCGAGAAGCTCGAAGGTACCTTTGGATTCGGTAGTCAGCAGGGCCCTAAGTGAATTATTTCCAGCACTCATCCAGACCACCGGCGAGGCCACGTACATGAACGACTTCCTGACGACCAACAACGCCGTCTACTGCGCCTTTGTGGGTGCGACCAAGGTGGGCGCCACCATCGAACAGATCGACGCCTCCGATGCTCTTCAGATGCCTGGAGTGCTTGCCTTCTACTCGGCAAAGGACATTCCTGGAAACAACACGTTTGTAGACAAGTCCTTTGGCTATGAGGAAGAGGAAATTCTCTGTGGCAGTAAAGTCAAGTACTATGACCAACCTCTGGGCATCGTCGCCGCCACCACAAGTGACATCGCGAATCGGGCTTCCACAAAGATCAAGGTCATATACTCGAACACAGATCAGGTAATTCTGCCCACGATGGAGGATGTGCTCGATGCCAATGAAATGCAAAGAGTTCGCGTGATCACAGAGTCCACTCTGAAGACCCTGACGCTCAGCGAGCCCGCCGACGTCACTGGGAAAGGGATCTTCCGGATTGGACCGCAATACCATTTCACTATGGAGCCGCAGACGACCATTGCCGTGCCTTTCGAGCAGGGTTTGCAGGTGTGGTCGGCCACTCAGTGGATGGACAAGACCCAGTTCGTGATCGCGAAGATGCTGCAGCTGAAGATCGCTGATGTGCAACTGAAGGTTCGACGCCTTGGCGGAGGATATGGATGCAAGATTTCTCGGTGCAACCAAGTAGCCTGCGCGGCCTCCCTGGTAGCTTTCAAACTAAACCGTCCAGCGAGGTTCGTTCAAACCATCGAATCCATGATGAACTCCAATGGCAAGCGATGGGCCTGTCGATCGGACTACGAGTTCCACGTGAAGGCCAATGGAAAAATCGTGGGACTGCAGAACTCGTTCTATCAGGATGCTGGATGCACGTTGAATGAGAATCCCATCGAGGAGCATTCGAGTCTATGCTCGAAAAATTGCTACAACCTGACGGACTCCAATTTCAAGTTAGATGCCCAGGCGGTCCTGACAGACGCGCCTAGCTCCACCTGGTGCAGGGCACCCGGGTCTGTCGAAGGTAGATTGGCTTGGATCTCATTATACAACCTCTGACTTAATGGAAGTTTTCGTGTAGGAATCGCCATGATCGAGAGCCAAATGGAACACATCGCTTTCGAGGCTAACATCGATCCAGCCGATGCTCGTTTAGTGAATCTGAAGCCAGGAACGAAGATGTCTGAATTGCTCCCACGTTTCATCAAAACCACGGAGTACCGTGAGCGACGCAAGGAGATCGAAGAGTACAATGGAAAGAATCGCTGGCGCAAACGGGGCCTGGGTCTAGCCATCATGGAATATCCGATTTTTTACTTTGGTCAATTCGCGGCCACGGTATCGATTTATCATGGCGATGGAACCGTAGTCATCTCTCACGGTGGCATCGAAATGGGTCAAGGTAAGAGCAAAGCTGACTTGAAGTCAGGCCTAAAGTTCGTTGGTTTTCCAGGAATGAACACCAAGGTGGCTCAGGTAGCAGCCTATGTGTTTGGCATTCCCCTGGATATGGTGAAAATCGAGTCAAGTGACACCGTCAATGGCGCCAACTCCTTTGTGACAGGGGGAGCTGTGGGCAGCGAGAGCGTGTGCTTTGCCACCCGCAAGGCTTGTCAGACTCTCAACGAGCGCCTTAAGCCTGTGCGAAGTGCCCTCAAAAAAGGAGCCTCTTGGTCGGAAGTGGTCCAAGCCGCCTGGGGTCAGAATGTGAACCTCATTGCCAGCGATTACTACAAGAATGGCGACATGCAGCAGTATAACATTTATGGACTGGGCCTGACGGAAGTCGAGGTCGACATTCTGACCGGAAACCACCAGATCAGGCGAGTCGACATTCTCGAGGACACGGGCGAGAGTTTGAGTCCCTACATCGACATCGGTCAGGTCGAGGGGGCCTTCGTGATGTGTCTGGGCTACTGGCTGACGGAGCAGTTGACCTACGACCGCCAGACCGGCCAGCTGCTGACCAACCGCACCTGGACATACAAGCCGCCGGGGGCCAAGGACATCCCCATCGACTTCCGCATCGAGCTGTTGCAGAAGAACCCTAACTCCGGCGGATTCATGCGTTCGAAGGCCACGGGAGAGCCTCCCTGCTGCCTGGCAGTGAGTGCTGTTTTCGCCATTCAACAGGCTCTTCAATCCGCTCGCAAGGACGCAGGTCTGAAGCGGGAGTGGGTTCGACTGGGGGCGCCAACCACGCCGGAGCACATCGTCTTGAACGCGGGAAACGACGTGAAGGCTTTCTCTTTGGAGTAGCAACAGGCTAAGGTTCTGTATTATATTCAGGTCAATGCTAGTTGTAGGTGGTTCGTACCATTATATTATTATCCGTTATATAATTATCATTCTATTATAATCAGTATGCTTTGTTCGTATCTGTAGCGCATTAGTCATACGGGTTTTAGTTGGTGTTTGGACTCAATGAGTATTTTAAATAAATTGTGTTAGTCGTAATAAAACGCGTTGGTCTGAATTAAAAGTCACGATGTCAATCAATGTTCGCGCGTCTGTTCAGAGTATGTACTTTATTTTTATTAAACTATTAATTGAAATTAATGAAGTCGCCCTACCCTGGCCATCTATTAGTGCCTATAAAAGGAGGTCGAATGTAATCTAATTTAACTTTTTGCCTGACCTTTCAGTTGAATTTTTCATTCCTTCACTTGTGTTTTATTCTAGATGATGTTCTTGTTTCCTTTTATTCCTTTTAATTGTAAGACCTATTGGCATCTGTTCTATGCTCTCTATCGTCTCCAAACTATATACATTGTCACCATGTTTTGTGTCGACGACTTTTTTAGACTCTTCTAAATTGCAGTTATTAATGGTTTTTGTTTACCTTTCCCTCTCTACGTATTGACTAGTAGTCGAATGACTCGTTCCTATATGCGCGCGCTCTCTCTCTCTCTCTCTGTTCTATATAGCGTGTTATTAATAACATTCTTCTCTTCTATTCTCATTACGCGGTCTAGTTCTCTCCTCCGATTGCTTTCCTCTCGCGTAGTGATTGCTCAGCCCGGCAGTTTTGTTTAGAATTCCACACAAAGCGAAATAGAAAAATCGCGTTCTCATCGTGACTTAAAACGACTGTGGAGCATTGCTGTGATAAGGAACCTCTCGACCTCTCTCACCATTCCCATATGTAGCATTTACTAATTCAGAAACTCTAAGCTTTTCTTCTGAAAGATTGCATAATTGTTTTCGTATGTATTTTTTATATTTATATTATTTCTATCTTATGTACTTTCTCGGAATCGTAGTTCGTAGTTTTGGTACCTTTATGGCCTTGCTATCGCTGGAGTATAGCAATTGTGGGAGTTTTGCGTGCTAGTTGTAGGGGTTTTCTGTTTCGGTTGTCGTGGTCATGTGCTGATTTCTTTGGGCCTCATTGACTACCTATGTTCTAGCTTGGTGTGAATAATCTAAATTCGTGTATGTTCACCCTACAGCCGTTATCTTCTATCTCTGTCCATGGTTCGTTTACTTTATTTTTAACCTGAAGTGCGAATAGTTCGAAGTTAGCTTGTCAAATAACATCAATATTTGTGAGAAAAATAATAAGCACTCGAGTTGAATAGAAAGATAATAAAGACCGAATTCGAGGAGGAGAGTGCCAAGTAGTAAGAGCGAGACGGTGCGAGGTGAGCGCCGGTCTATGAATTTATTATGGACCTTGGTCACCAGTCGAGCCTCATTTCGCTGGAACGCTTCGAGAGATTCGGACGTCTAGTCGGAACTTGGCAAACTGTCTCTACTAGACACAGACTAGAACAAAGGGCCAGGCAGTGCGTGCGAGAGAGAGCTTTAATTGAGAGCATTAATTGAATAGTGTTGCATAACAGCCGTAAGAATGACCAATTTCACCATTAACGGAAAACCATATTCGGGTTCGTTCGTATAGGCTCTGAGAGCGAGCGTGGTATGATGGAATTCTTTTGACATCTCTTTCTTTGCAGTCGATCTGACCACTCTGCCGGCCGACATCAGCCTGAACACCTTCATCCGCGAGCACGCCGGGCTGCCGGCCACCAAGTTCATGTGCCAAGAAGGCGGCTGTGGCGTCTGCGTCTGTGTCGTCACAGGCAAACATCCCGCCACCGGCGAGATCCGCACATGGGCCGTGAACTCGGTGAGTACCCGAGCGACAGCCAGCCAGCCTCTCTCTGGCTCGTGCTCTCCGTCTCTATATTTGACAAACGTCGCGATCTTATCTCTCCCGATACTCGCAGTGTCTGACGCTGCTGAACAGCTGTTCGGACTGGGAGATCACCACGGCGGAGGGCCTCGGCAACAAGCGCGACGGCTACCACCCGATCCAGAAGCGCCTGGCCAAGATGAACGGCACCCAGTGCGGCTTCTGCTCGCCCGGCATGGTCATGAACATGTACGGGCTGCTGCAGTCCAAAGGGGGCCGCGTGACCATGGAGGAGGTGGAGAACTCGTTCGGGGGCAACATCTGCCGTTGCACCGGGTACCGGCCCATCCTGGACGCCATGAAGTCCTTCGCCATCGACAGCAATATCGAGGTGCCCGAGGAGTGCCGCGACATCGAGGACCTCGGCAGCAAGACGTGCCCTAAGACAGGCGACCTCTGTAGCGGAGCCTGTGGCGGTAGCTCCGGCGCCAAGCGCGGGGCCCTCGCATACGCCGACGGCAGCCAGTGGTTCTGGCCAAAGTCGGTGGGGGAGATTTTCGAGGCCTTCGAGAAGTTGTCTGACACTGAACCCTACCAGTTGGTGGCGGGCAACACGGCCCACGGCGTCTACCGGCGCTCGCCGGCGGTGAAGACCTTTATCGATGTGAACGCAGTGCCCGAATTGAGCCAACACCAGCAGACGGCCGACACGCTGCAGTTGGGCGCCAACCTGAGCCTCACCGAGGCCATGGTGATCTTCCAGGAGGCGGCCCAGAAGCCGGGCTTCGAGTACTGCCAGCAGTTGTGGAACCACTTCGACCTCATTGCGAACGTACCCGTCCGGAATGTGAGTATCACTGTTATCGGCCTAGGTTCTTCAGACTATTATCGCCGAGGGTCCCTCTGACGACGATAAGATAGAGTGTTTCCACTGCGCGATAGGGCCCTCGAAAACTAATTTCAATCAGGGCAGACGTGGAGGCTTCCCACGAGCTCCGAGTAATTGTCGTATCAAATGTCTTCCGAGCTCCCGAATTTCACCACTCATTAACTTATGACTTGCGAATCCATTCCCTATAGGCGGTCGAGGATACTCTAGCTGAAGATGTTTGTCCCCTTCTCTGTAACTCATGTCTTCTCCCTCCTATTCATCCCTCGCTCTCTCACCTACTCTAGATGGGCAGCTTGGCCGGCAACCTCTCTATCAAGCACCAGCACAAGGACTTCCCCTCCGACGTGTTCGTCGCCTTCGAGGCGCTGGACGTCCAGGTCGTGCTGAATGTTTCGGCCAGCAAGCAGGTCAGCATGTCTCTGGCCGAGTACCTGGAGACCCCTATGAACAAGAAGGTCCTGCGCGCCTTCGTCCTGAAGGCCTACCCTCGCAGCGGCTTCATCTTCGACTCATACAAGGTGAGTGGAGCCACCTACTCCCGTAGCAATTGACCACGATTCCCTCCTTTCCACAGATCATGCCGCGCGCCCAGAACGCCCACGCCTACGTCAACGCCGCCTTCCTGGTGAACGTGGAGAAGCCCGCCAACCGGGTGGTCTCGGCGCGCATCTGCTTCGGCGGCATCAACCCCGACTTCGTGCACGCCGTCGAGGTCGAGCGCTTCCTGGTGGGCAAAGCGCTCTTCGACAACCGCGTGGCCGGCGAGGTATTCGCCATGATGCAGCAGCAGCTGAGGGCCAACGCCGTGTTGCCCGACCCCTCGCCCGAGTACCGCCAGAAGCTGGCGCACGGCCTGCTCTACAAGTTCCTGCTGGCGCACGCGCCGCAGGTCGACTCGAAGCTGCAGAGCGGCGGCCCCCTGCTCAAGCGGCCGGTCTCGTCCGGTAAGCAGACCTTCGAGACGATCGAGAAGAACTACCCGATCACGCAGGCCACCGAGAAGCACGAGGGCCTGATCCAGACCTCGGGCGAGGCGACCTACGCCAACGACGTGCCCGTCCAGCCGCACCAGGTGTGGGCGGCGTTCGTGGGGGCCACGCGGGTCGGCGCCACAGTCACCGCCATCGACGCCAGCGACGCCCTGAAGGTGCCCGGCGTCGTGGCCTTCCTCAGCGCGAAGGACATTCCCGGCAAGAACACCGTGGTCGGCGAACACCCGTTTTTCTTCCCGCAGCAGGAAGAGCTCTTCCTCTCCGACGGGCCGGTGAGGTTCCACAACCAGCCCGTGGGCATCATCGTGGCCGAGTCGAACGCGCTGGCCCATCGAGCGGCGGAGCTCGTGAAGGTCTCCTACTCCGGCGGCAGTGCGGACATCCTGCCCTCGCTGCGGGACGTCCTCGACAGTGCCTGCGCCTCGGACCGCATCGAGCACAAGAGGAAGTCCCTGATCGAGGAGCTTCAGCTGAGCGAGAAGGCTGACGTGAGCGGGTCGGGCCGGCTAGACATGGGCCTGCAGTACCACTACTTCATGGAGCCGCATTCAACGGTGGTCGTGCCCTTCGAGGGCGGCCTCCAGGTGCACGCGGCCACCCAGTGGATGGACCTGACGCAGCTGGTCATCGCCAACCTGCTGAACATGCGCTCCAACGAGGTGCAGGTGAAGACGCGACGGCTGGGTGGCGGCTACGGCGGCAAGGCGACCCGGTGCAACCTGGCCGCCTGCGCCGCGGCCCTCGCCGCCTTCAGGCTGAATCGGCCGGTGCGCTTCGTGCAGTCGCTCGAGTCGATGATGACCGTGCTGGGCAAGCGCTGGGCCTGCCAGATTGACTACGAGTTCCACGCGCGGCGCGACGGCAAGATCGTGGGCATCCGCAGCGCCTTCTACGAGGACGCCGGCTACACGTCGAACGAGTCCCCGATAGACCACACCATGATGCTGTCGAAGAACTGCTACGAGTTCAGCGACAACTACAAGCTGGACGCGCACGTCGTCCTCACCGATTCGCCTAGCAACACGCCGTGCCGCGCCCCCGGCTCCGTCGAGGGCATCGCTATGATCGAGAACATCGTTGAGCAGATCGCCTTCGAGACGGGGCTCGACCCGGTCGATGTGCGCCTGGCCAACCTGATACCGGGCCACAAGATGGGTGAAATGATGCCGAGCTTCGTCGACTCCACGCAGTACAGACGGCGCAAGGCCGAGGTGGCGGAATTCAACGCCCAGAACCGGTGGCGTAAGCGCGGCCTCGGCTTCTCCATCATGGAGTACCAGATGGGCTACTTCGGCCAGTTCCCGGCGACGGTGGCCATCTACCACAACGACGGCACCGTGGTCGTCTCGCACGGCGGCATCGAGATGGGCCAGGGCATGAACACCAAGATCGCCCAGGTGGTCGCCTACACCCTGGGCATCCCCATGGAGATGGTGCGCATCGAGGGCAGCGACACCGTGAACGGGGCCAACTCGATGGTCACCGGCGGCTCCATCGGCAGCGAGACCCTCTGCTTTGTGAGTTCCTCTCTTTCTCGCCTTCGCGACTTAGTTTGTTCACCTGTTCACCGCGTGTGCTCTCGTTCTGCAGGCGGTCCGCAAGTGCTGCAACACCCTGAACGAGCGCCTGAAGCCGGTCAAGGAATCGCTGAAGGAGGGCGCGGCCACATGGCAGGCGGTGGTCGAGCAGGCCTTCGGGCAGAACATCAACATGATCGCTAGCGACGACTGCAAGCAGGGCGAGATGGACCCGTACACTGTGTGCGGGCTGTGCCTGACCGAGGTGGAGGTCGACATCCTCACGGGCAACTACCAGGTGAGTCGCGTCGACATCATGGAGGACGTCGGCGAGAGTCTGAACCCCAACGTCGATGTCGGCCAAATCGAGGGCGCCTTCATCATGGGCCTCGGCTACTGGACGAGTGAGCAGTGCGTGGTGGACAAGAGCACCGGGGCCCTGCTGACCAACCGCACGTGGAACTACAAACCGCCGGGCGCCAAGGACATCCCAATCGACTTCCGCGTCGAGATGCTGCCGCAGAGCGCCAACGAGAGCGGCTTCATGCGCTCCAAAGGTAGGTATCGTCTGCATACCGGTGACCGGTGAACCTCATCGATCTACGTTTTCATTTCTCCCCGCAGCCACCGGAGAACCCGCCATTTGTCTGGCCGTCGGGGTCGTCTTCGCCCTGCAGGAGGCCATTCAGTCGGCTCGCGACGATGCCGGCCTCCAGAAGTCCTGGGTGACCCTGAGTGCTCCCATGACCCCCGAACACGTCGTCCTCAACGCCGGCACCGACGCCCGCATGTTCAGGCTGCAGTAGGAGGCGTCGGCCAGGAACCCACCGGAACGCACGGCGTCACTAGGTCCTGCTTTCGTTGGAGGATCGTTATATGTAGTGAATAATGTAGATGTACGCTCAATTGATCGGTGTTTGGTGTTACTAGAATAAAAGATTAGACTAGAATATTAGAGTTTATCATTCGGCGGTCCCTTTGAGATCCCCGGCCCGGCCACCCTCGGCGAACTTGTTGCTGTCGCATCCGCCCTCGCGTTTAAAGTGGGCAGACAATGTAATTACTTCGGAATTGTCTCGCGCTCCGGGCAACTCTTTGTCCCCTGCTCTTCTCCCATTCACGACCTCGGTCTGTCTTTTGCCTTTCCCATCGTCCTCCGGCTTCCCCGCGCAGTAGTCGTTGACCCTTTGTGTTTGAAACTATTAAAAATCCAATTACAATTCCTCGTCCTTTGCTCCCTAAGCCCTCCTCTCTGTCTCTGTCTGTTCCACTGCATCCCATTGTAATGCCTTCAACCGCGTCTTCTCCCTCACTCTCGTGCCTCGCCCTCGTGACCATGGACATGTAAACGAGTGGTTAAAAATAGTTAAAATGGCGACCGAGCTCGATCGCATGGCGTGAGGAGTGGGCGGGGTCAGGCCATTGGCGTTATCGTTACCGTTAGCACGACATTGCCGAGCAGGACCTTCGGTGGGGGCGGTAGTTGAGGAAACGCCATTGTCAATTTGTAACGGGCGCAGATAATGGCGGCTCCTAGGACTCTTTTATTGTCCGGTCAATGTCGAGGCCTTTTCCAAGGATGCTCTGCACTGAGGAGTTCGAAGGACCCTGAGAATGGGATAGAATTGGCCGTCAAGTCGATAAGGGTGAGATTTAAAAATATTCAGGATTCAAAATTGGGATTCAAACTCTTTGTACTAATGATTTCAATAATTATTTCAAAATAAATCCTATAAAACGATGATGTAGAAAGAAAGTGTAATCAAAGAAACAGATCATGACTAATACCGAAAACATATTTTCCAAACATTTTGAAAGCAAAAATAATTACTTTTCTGCTTGTGCAAAAATTGATATTTTTGATCTGTTCCCCGCTGTCTGTGGGTTTATCAGTCAAAACATTTCCTTCGACCTTGTTCATGCACACCAATTTTGAAGTACACACTTCGCATTGATAAGAAAAAATCCCTGTCAATGCGCAATTCCTATAAAAGCAGTCGGCTCCTCGGCTGTGATAAGGGACAATATTCAGTCACTGTCGCGGCGCAACTGGGGTTCGTCGAATATTACAGCATCAGTAAGTGAGCAGCAGTGCAATCATGAAGATACGGCTGGCATTCTGGTCCCTTTTGGCGATCTTGCCCATGTGCTACTCAGATTTGGTGGACGAGGCTAATAACGAGGTGCGATCTAGTGTTTAATAACCGAAATCTTTTGCATATGCACTAGAGCTACATGTGCGGATTAATGTCGCCAACAGACAACATCGTACTTCTACGACTATGAGATGCTGAACAGCATGATAGGCCAGCTGAAGGATGTCCAGATCGGGATCTGGAAACTTCAGGAGGCAAATGTGAAGCTGGCCGAAAAGTTGGACGCTCTGAGCGACAAGTGAGTACTGTGGCAGTGTAGTAGGTAGCGTCGACATGATATACGGGAAAATCCTGGTCTCTTCCAGCTCGAAAATCTTGCCCAAGGGTCCCAGACGCCTCCCAGCCAACTGTGCGGAGGCCTTGCAGCTAAGTGGCAAGCACTCGGGCAGCCACAGGATCCAGATACCCAACACCGACATAGGGCCCTTCTACGTGTACTGCCTGGCGGACCCCGAGGGAGGAGCAGAGCGGGCGTGGACTCTGATCCAGCGCCGCCTCAACGGCCACATCGACTTCTTCCTGCCGTGGAAGGAGTACCAGCAGGGCTTCGGCAATCAGAACAGCGAGTTCTTCTTGGGACTGGAGAAGATTCACGCGCTCACCCACTCCACTCTGCACGAGCTCTGGATCCAAATGGAGGACTTCGACATGGTGTGGCGGAGCGCGAACTACAGCGCCTTCGCCATTGGCAGCCAGCAGGAGTCGTACGCCCTGAACATCCTGGGCCAGTACACGGGCAACGCCGGCGACTCGCTGTACGCGCACGAGGGCATGAAGTTCTCCACTCGCGACAGGGACAACGACCGGAACCCCAAGAACTGCGCCGTTCTCTTCACCGGGGCGTGGTGGTACAACAGCTGCCACGAGAGGTGAGTCGTACGTTGCTCCTCTGCCGGCGTCATACTCTGACCGTGTCCCCTTGGGCCCCACTTGCAGTAACCTGAACGGCCAGTACCTGCGCGGCTCCTACGGGAAGGACAAGTTTGCCAAGGGCGTCGTGTGGAAGTCGTGGCACGGCCACAACTACTCGCTCAAGTACGTCCACATGGCGATAAGACCCGTGAAGTGATGGAGTCAACTATGCGGAAGGAAGACATGAGAGAAGAAGAGGTTCGCGAACAGCCAACAGTTGACTCCAGCGGAAGTTCTGCTTCGATCATATCATTCTTATTCACTTCTTTTAATTGTCTACTAATCACTATCTAGTATTTGTATGGTACAATAGATTAGAGTACCATCAGTCAAACTATATGTTGTTAATACAAAATTAAAAATAAAAAAAATATTGGGTTGATAAATACCACAACTTTCTCTTTATCGAACATATCGGTATGTCCCAGTATTTCAGCTCGAATGATCATTGTTTTGTGGATCCATTCGACCAGGAATTCCGAACTTTATCCTTGAATCCTTGGATTAATTGGTCCACGATTTATCCTAGAGATCCTGCGACTCGGAGTCCCCCGATCCCTCCCAGGAGAATGTGAATGCCAGACCCGTCCCGACTTGTCCCCGAAGTGGGCGCGAACTTTGATGGAGCGACAAATTTCTAAACAGCATAAAATGTCAACGCAGAGGCAACCACGGGGCGACAAGTTGTGCCATACCAAAACAACATAAGCTCTAACAACAGCAAAGGCCAACGTGCCAACAACACGATGCATGGTAATAAAAGCAGCGACGTCGTAATCGACAAGCAAAAATAAAATAAATACAGACTACATTCAGCGCCGTGTGGCGAGGTGAAAGGGTGTGGGACCGCCCCGGCCCGCCGTGGAGGCGTGTCCGACGTGGTCGTAAATTCCACGGAAGTGTGGCCTTTATGCAGGGTCCCTGGAGACGAGCGGACTGATAGACAGACAGGCGTTCAGCCAAACTAGAGTGGGGGACGGCGACATGAGATGGAGACACTGTCAGCTGGGCTCGTAAATAAAGTGCAAGTAGCTTGAGCAGAGCGAAGGAGAGAGAAACTGGCAGAGATCAGGAGGCGGTTCCGTCAAAGGCACATCAGGAAGAATTGCATTCTTGACATCCTTCCCGAAGAATCAATGATGTTCATTGAGAGACACTAGTACTTTCTTGAAACGAAATTTGACTTCTTCCTCACTAGAAGCTCTATTTACGAGATGTAAATAACTGTGAACCGTAGTTGTTTGAAACCCTCAACCAAGCCTACTACATATCTCCCAGCATCGCTTCGTTCCTCTCATAAACTCCTTCTCCCATAAACTCCTTCTGTCTGAGCTGCTTTATCGTTATTATGATCTAAAACAAACAATGCCACAACTCATCGCGCGTGCAGACCGCGAGCAACTCCTCCGGTCCAGTCCCACGTCCTTCATCACATGCTCCTTCCCCCATTCTCGCACTCCTCGCCGTCCTGCTCCCACACTCCTGTCGTCCGCCTTGAAGCCGGCAGATCCCCATTCGGTCGCGCCCCAACCTGAACCTGTTGCCTCCTATCTCGACATCATCGTCGGTGTCTTTGCCCGCGGTCATCGTCCCACCATCCTCGTCCCACCAGCCACGTCCTTCGCACAGTCAACTTCCTTCCTCTGTGTTCGCCTCTTCGCTTACCTGACTCAACGTCTTTGCCTCCTTCCCTGCTCCTCTTCGGCCCGACTCCTCCTCCTCCACGCCTCGTCCGTCCTCTTCAAAATGGCAATTAAGTTCAAGCACTCGGCGCATGCGTGCGACGCGACGATCGTTAAAGCGGCACCCTGATCGCACCTTGACCCTCTCCTCCCCCTCTGTCTCCCTAGAACTCTGATTCCCTGCAACCTTCGCTCGCTCTCTCTCTCTCTCTCTCTCGAGCAACCGTCTCGTGCAATCTGATCGATCGATCGTCGTTGAGAGCGCGGCTGCACCTTAATTTTTGGTGATTCCTCGCTTTCCACACTTCGCGGCAATGCGAAGGGGGTGACAGAGAGGAGGGATAGAAGGGGGTCGAAGGAGGCAGGGGTGTCCGAGTGGGCGCAACGCCTCCATCTGGCCGCGAGAAATTGAGTCGAAAAATAATTGGCGACCGAATGCCTTCGGGGCTGTAATTGCTGCGGGAGAGAGAAAGAGAGAGAGGTGGTCGGAGGTCGGAAAGTGCGAGTGGCAGAGTGAGAGGAATTTGCGTTGGCTTGCGTGGAATCAAACTATCTGCGGCGGCGATGTTGTCGTTGGTCAATGGACAACCGCTGCTAACAAGAAACAAATTGCTTGCCATCCCCACTGCGCGCCAGAGAACTCAGGCGGCTGATGGGGGCAGACGGGAACCGACCATGAGGCGGATCGGGGTAGCCAGAGGTTGGCCAGCAGGTCGGACACAGGGCGGGCAGACCGGGTCCCATGACGAGACACAAGAAGGCATAGCCGAGGTCAGCTGCGATGATGGGCCGCCGTGCATGGGTTCGGCCGCCGGATGGAAACCCAGATAGACAGACAGACAGACAGACAGGCAGAAAGCTGGACAGGCAGACAAGCAGATCGCCGTTGCATGCAGGAATTTGTTTTGCATTTTTATTGACGAAGTGCCGGTCCCTCCGTCGTCCTCACGAACCCTCCTGTTGTGGTCCTTGTGCTTTCATGTTCTGCTGACTCCGAATGTCGACTTGTCTCTCTATCCACTTGTTGTAGTCGTCGGGGTTAGCGCTCTCCGTCGGCCTGTGGGAACGCGAGACCATCGACCCATCGCCGGCTCTGGCCGCGGCTCCAGCAGTGCAAGAGTTCGCTCTGATGGTCCCGCGGCGGGTCAGTCGTGACCAACCTCGCGCGCGGCGTTTCTTGTTATTGCTGTTGGCTGGGAGTAGCTCTGTGGGCGTGGCACTCATAGAGGCGTATGCAGGGAGCTGGAACCCTGAGAAGAGCAGAGGGAGGCGACGGAATCAGTCGCTCCTCCTGAACTCAGTAATTTAAACGAAGACACTTTTGGAAATGTTGTTTTGCCATTTAAATTTTTCTTCAAAAAGCAAAATTTCAATTATGAATATTCATTAAAAGGCTTCTTTCATAAAGTGTAATTTTGTAAACATATTCGTTATATCAAAAACAATCGTCGTTCAATAAAGAGCCTTTAATAAATAACTAAGGGAAAAGCGAACTCAGAGCAATTGAATGTGCTAGGGAACAACTGGACAGCGAATGACTCGGGTGCAAACTTGAATCTTTATCTCGTTTGTGCTTCAGTGCCGACGACACCGCATTCGCCCAACCTCCAGCACCCGGGCGACAAGGGTGGAAACTGACAACCTGGCGAGGGCGGCGCGGGGCGTCTTAAGGTCGATGGTCAACCGCCAGCACAACCCGGCTCCTTGTTCTCCCCAACGCCCCGTCCACCTCCACCTCACGCTGCCCCTCCCCGGCGCACATGCATAAGCATATTTTTAATTAATGGGCTCGCGGGCGCTCCTTCGACGTCGTCCTTTTTGTTAATGGCGAATCCATCGCTGCGATTTGCATAAAACGCCCATGTGCCGCTATCGCCGTCCCGTCCACGCGCGCCCTCCATCGCTGTCTCTCCATCACTGTCTTCTATCAGCGTCCCTGCTCTGTCTCTTTCTCGTTTATTTATTCGCTGTGTTTATCAGTCGTTATTTATTGCATAATTAAGCTGCAAATGTCCTGCAAGTGAGGCAGCGAGTGGGAGGGAAACAGGGCGAGAGCGAGAGCGAGAGATGTAATGGCGAGAGGCAGAGGAAGTGCGAAAGAGATAGGGCATCGTGCACTCATTGTTCTTTCTGTCGCCGACCATGCCCAGGGCCGTCGCGTGTCCTTCGAGCATTCAGCGATATTGTTTTTTCTGTTAATGTCCTTGCTGTTGTTGCTGTTCGCTCATTTCGAATTCCGTTGTTCGCAGGGCGTTTACATGCACTCGCTGCCTACAGAGAAAAGGTCCTTGCGACGGACAGACGACCGTTAAATACCCTTGCATTCAAATTCAAATTGCCCAAAAAAATAAAAAAAAAATTAAGTCAATTCTGCGCCCTTGTTGTTGTAGCTTCACGGTACTCTCGGGTGCCCAACCCCGTTGCCGAACTCCCGGCCCGACCATCCTCGAGGTGTTAACAATTAAACCTCCCCGAGGGGCTCCTTAATCCCCTCCCCACCTCCCCGTCCACGCAGCCACTGCGATCCCGTTTCCCGGCCCCTCCTGCTCTTACTCACCCTCTCGTCGCTCGCCCTGCTCTGATCCTCGAGAATTTATTTCCATTATCATCCTCATTGGTCTCCCCCTCTGCTGGCCGCGATCGCGATAGACCCAAACGGGCTGCACATGAGCGAGCAGCCAGAGCCAGACCGAGCAGCAGGCGAACAAAGGCACAGACGGAGGTGGCTGGAGACGGAATCGGGCAGGCAGGCAGACGCTTAGACAGTCAGCCAGAGTCATTGGGACACACGGCGGGCCTCGCGTCACGTGTCATAAACGGTCACGCTTGCCACTCGATCGACGCCGGGCCCGCTCACGGGTGGTCCGCCGGCTCATCCGCTGCCCGGCGGACTGGAATCGATCGAGTGGCGACGGACGAGTGGTCGTCGACGGAGCGAAACAGAGAGAGAGGGGTGTAAAAAGAAGGGGAAGACAGGGCCGTGGTAGGGAGAGGTGGGGGCACTTAAGCCGATGGGAGATAAGGAGCTGAATGGGGTGCCAAGGTGAAGCGCAGTGAGGGCAGAAGCGAGCGGAAAAATAAGAGACAATTGGATCAGCTTTGGTTCAGAAGGCAGAGGTCTGGAATCCCCTGAAAGGAGGATTTCCATGAAAAGTATTTGATCCCTTTCGGGGGTTTCTGGGTATTTTTATGAATAAGACCGCAGTCCTTCTTGTTCGAATGGAAACCCCCACAGTCAACTTCGACGGCCCTTTCGTGCCGCCAACGCCACCTGTACGTGGTCCACGCGCCTCGTTGGGCACATGAGTGACGACCGGAGATCGTCCTCCACTTGCCCGCGAGACCCCACCGGCTGTCCTTCGCCTGCCGCCTGCCGCCTTCGACGGCTGCGATCGCTGGCCTTTACGACCTCCCGATCGCTGGAGACCCTCCGCTGCCCCCGTCGCCTGCGTGCGCTGTAAACTCGCGATCGACGCTGCGGCCGGCCGAGTGTCGCGCGCCGTCGATGAAGATTTACAGCCCGCCCGACGTGGGCATGTGTCCAGCGCCTCGGACGCGACGTCGTCCACTCGCTCGCCCGGTCTGCGCATGCGAGTCGTCGTCGCGCGTCACGCACTTGGCTCCGGGCGCCCACAAATCGCGAATAAATTCTGCGCACTTTGACAGCCGTTTGCAGCGGACAGACGGTCGGCAGGAGAAGGAGCGGTAGTGTAGACGAGGAGAGGGGAGAGGGGAGGTGCAAGACAGCGGTTAATGGAATAGAAATGCAAATCCCTCTTCCTGAACGAATTCCCTCTCCGTTGGCCACGGCGTTCGCCACGCCTCGCTGCCGCACACCTCGGCCCCCTGCCCTTCCTCCACGGCATCGGCCTCCCACGGCCCTCTTCCGACGCTTCGCGCGATACATGAATTATGGTGTTTAACAATTCGATTGCCGGCGGTGCCAGAGTTTTGCAAACTGTTGTCACTCGGCTGCAGCCCGTTGGCGACAACTGCTTTTGTCAGCTGGGTTTGGCTGTGTGTGGATGGGCCTGTGTGTGTTCGAGGCTGCTGCGTCTTCGTCTTAATCGGCTTATCCAACTTTTCCTCCCGAACCCACTCGGTGTCGTCCTCAACTATCCATCTCCCTCTCGCTCTTTCGCCCACTCTCCTGCCCTCACTGGTGCTCCGCGTCGCTGTCTCTCTCCGCCTCCCAGCGCCCGGGGCCTCGTGTTCGTCGTCGTCGTCGTCGTTGCCGATCCTTCAATTGCACTCCACTTGCAGGCGAAACTTTTCACGTCGCTCCTCGTCCTCGTGTCGCCCCTCCCTCTCCGTCGCTCCTTCCTCCACTCTTCCACCTCCAGCGGCCTCTCCCGCGCGATGGCTCGTCGGCAACGTCTTAATTAACAACTGCAGCAGAAGTACAACAGCTGCAACAACAATAACCAGCACTACAAAACAAAACCCTCGATATCAGAGCAGCAGCAGCAGCGACAAGAACTAGGGCGAGAGCGAGAACGAGAAACTATAACTCCCTCATGTCTTGGGGATATTTTCGCAATTATCCTGGCACATCCTGCCGCCGGAAAGTTTCACATTTCGCAAGTGTTGAATGCATCGAAAATTGAAAATCAAACTTTCAAACAACGAACGCCAGCCTGCCCGACGCCCGACGCCCGACGCCCGACTCCACCAACTACGCTCCAACTTCGACCCCCCAACCAACCGTTCCTCGCTCCTTCCGTCCCCAGTCATCGAGTCGGCGTCCGCGCTCTCCCTTTCTGCTCCTTTGTTCCTGGTCTGGCGAATTTTTAAGTGTTTTGTTGTAATTTAATTGTCGACAACAACAGCTACGGCTGGTCGAAACTCGCTCGCTCTCTCCCTATCGCCCTCTCTCTCTCTCTCGTTGCCCCTTCTGACTCAAAATTTCAACGCCCAAAATAACCGCAATTAAGTAATTAATGCCCGCGGCCACGGGCTCTCGACGGAACGCAAAATTGTGGCAACGCCAAAATAGCAGCAACAACGAGGAGCCCCGCAGCGGCTGGGTGGTGGGCGGTACAGAGAGGGTGAGTGAGTGAGAGAGAGGGAGGGGAGGGGAGGGGAGGGGAGAACAATATGCACGGAACATCGGCGCGAAATTTAAAAGCGCGAAAGGGAATTAATAAAGCAACAACAACATCCGGGAAACACAACAAGCGGGAATCGCAACAATAATAAATTCACACAACGCAACATTTCTAACACAAAAACAACATTGCGAACACAACAACAGCACTTCGACTACTACAACCAAATTTTGAACACCCAACAAGAACACCAATAGGTGATCTCTCGCACCCCTTCCCTCTCGCTCTTAGAATTGCGACCGGGGAAATCCAAAGGGTGCCACTTGCACGGGACAACCAGAGCCAGGAGGAACGCCCGGGGACGGCATGTGCGAGGAGACGGAACTGGGAGTGGCGGGAAGGCCGATTGGGAGCGAGGAGGCGAGGAGGCCGCGGGCGACGTCGGTTCGTTGGAGTCGTCCGTTTAATTACAACTGCGCCCAGGACCCGGCACGGGGGCCAAATGGATTCGACGAGGACTTCGGATGCTCAGGGCCCTCGGAACAAAGGCGAAATTCAACGGAAAAACATCAAGACGGGCAGGAATAAAAGAACCGAAAGCCAAGAGGAAAAGGAGGAACTCAAAAACAATTAACGGAAATAAAATCGAAATAAATCCTAGACTCGCGCACGCACCACGCCGGAAGCCAGCGGCGGTCGCAGCGGATGTGGTCACCGATACAGCAGCAACAACAGTTGCAGCCAGGAGGACAAAAGCAGTCCTTAAACATTATCGAGAGAATATTTTGCAGGAAGAATGGAGGAATGAATGGAGTACACGGCCATGAGATGATCCTTCTGGTCGACAGGACGGCGGCAATGGATGCGACGGCGGGCGCGAGAATTCATTACTCGCATTCGGCGGCCGGGCCTTGCGCGGCGCACGGTGGGAGAGACGGCGCCTCTGAAACCGAGGAATCCTCGCCGATTGTCTGTGGCAATTAATCCGGAATGAGAGCCCGGCGGCCGTGGACTTTCGGATGTCTCCTCGGATTCGTCCCACTGTGCCCATTGGAACAATTCAATTTTCGTCTTTTGTCCCTCGCCCAGACCCGCGCTCGCAGGACGCCGCGAAGCGATCAGGATCAGGCGGCTGCCGTTGCTCGTATATTGTTTTTTATTATTTTAAATATTTTAATTCACTTCGCATTCGCTGCAATCACTTTATGTGTTTCTTTTCGTTCTCCGTTTCATTCGCGAAATGTTTTGTTTTTCACTCATCCCGAACGTGCTCATCGGCATCGGCATGGGCATCGTTGCTGCAGGAGGACCGTGGCGCAGACGTCGCCGAAGGACGAGCCCGACCACGGCTTAATCAACGTGTGAATTTCCGCTGATTGAGTTACTGAAGGCTCCCCGGAGGACAATGGCGAGGTGCCGAGAGAGACGGCGACGGTGGTGGAGAAAGCGGTGGAGAAGGGGGAGGCGGAGGCCCCGACACATCGGTGGGAAGGTCTCCGGCCGAGGACATCTGCGAGAGGATTCGCGCAATGCGATGGCGATTTCAGGAATTCGGACGGCAGACGCGAGGGATCGAATTAATTTTAATTGATTTCCCAAGTGCGGACGGAGCCGACAGGGAGAACGAGAGTGGAAGCCTGGCGAGAGTTCGCCGAAACAATGACATGGACAAATAGAGGAATAAATAATTAAAACGGGAGAAATCCCACAAACTCCGCGGCCCATCCAAACGTGGACCCCACAGAATTTCCCCGAAACCCTCATCGAGGCCGCGTGACGACCGTGTGCTTGGGAGTGTGAGTGTGTGTGTGTGTGGCGAGTACTCGACGCCTATTTTAAGACCTCAGCCCATCTCCGAAATACACATGAAAGAACCTCCGAGGCCAATGAGAACGACAAGGAGGACATTGGAAGCAACGACTTGGCGCGACTGAGAGGGAGCAGGCGAGAGCTGTGGAAAGCGAGGGGAGCCGGACAAGGAGGTGGAGGAGAGGCGGGGTCGGAGAAGCCACAACAGAAGCCGGCTGACGGCGACCTGGTGGGTCGCCGTCAACAGCTTCACTTGAAGTTTGGAAATTTCTGTAACAATTTCTGAAGAGTTCAGTGAACAACAACAAAGGGCCGTGGCATGAAATTAATTTTGAGTATTGGTTTTTTATCTCTCTCTCTGTCTCCCTCTCCGTCCGCGTCTGCAGAGCGAGTGCGGGACGTAGCGGGTTTGTTTTTGGGCGAAAGACACTTGAGCTGACGGCGAGGGCGCAATGGAGCTGCCACTCAATCAATCACGAGCGATGCCACCGCAGTGCTGCGGCGCAACGCACGGACGGACGGCCAGGTGGACGGACAGATGGACTAGTGGGGAACCGGGGCCTGGCGACACCCGGGCTCGACCAGGACGCGGCAGTCATGCTTCTCGCTCCCATCGGTCCACCGTCGGACGAACTTCCGTGGCGCCTACAGAAGAAGTCGTGCCAGACCGCGGAGGGGATCGTGGAAGCCGATCGTGCTCTACGTAAAAGCCGTCGTCCCTCGCTCGGTCTGTCCGCTCTCTCCTCCTGTGGTTCCCATGACGAAGACAAATTCGCCGCAGTCGTCGATGAGCCACTAGTTCCAGGATCTCCAGACGACTCTCTCGCTCGCTCCCCCTCTCTCTCTGCCCATCAGATGCCGGTGCTTGCATTGGGTTTGTAAAAATAAACATTGTCCGTCCGTCCGGCCGCCGGTCCGTCGGGTCGCCCGCCCGACGTGTGTCTCGACTCATGGTTGCCATGATTTTTCATTTTGCATCTGGGAGATTTTTTTATTTTTCTATTTGTGTCAGTTCAGCATTTTTGGTGTGTTTATTTGTTTTCTTTGTTATTTTTGGGATTACTTGTTGTTTCTAATGGGGTTTGTACTGAAAATATTTACATTTGCCCGCGGTCGGATGGACACGTGTTTTAGTGATCTCTGAACCCATTTCGTTCGCTTTTCTTTTCCTGATTTTCATTTGTTTATTTGTTTACTTTCTGATCCTTATTCGGGTTGTGTTCCCAATGCGGTTGGGGACTCAGGTCGTTCGCTGGCTCGTGGAGTGATCTTCGATCTGCATTTAGTGCCCGAGGAGAACATTTTTCAGCACTTGCTGCCTCCTCGTGTTCTACTTACAACTCTCGCCTAAGACATGTCCCTTTCTACTCCTGTCTGTCCCTCCCATTAACTTCGTACCGTCGCAGACACCGCACTTGCTTTGGGCCCGAGGACCGCACAATAGACGAGTGGGAAGGCGATTGGAGGAGATGTACTCGGGGCAGAGGCCGAGCAGGTGGGAAGAAGAGAGAAAGAGTGGGGGAGAGAAAACAGGCAAATTCAACTCCGCTTGCGAAACAGGACCACACGTCGGCGTCATTATCCTTCGTCGCCACCCTCGCCTCACAGCTCCTTGTTCACTCCTATTGTTCAGATGTGGCTCTGCCCCTCTGTCTCGCCCTCTCTTTTTCACTATCTGTGTTCTCAGCCATTCCCTTGCTGTCTTAGGGCCCTCTTCTTCTTCGGGCCGTCCGCGTCTGTCTCTCCGACCGAGTGTCTGCTGCCAACTGTATTCGCCAAGTGCGTCCATCTGTAGGTTCTGCTGCTGTTTGTCGCTTCGTGTGCTTCTCTCTGTCCCTGTCTGCCTCCTGTCTGTCTGTCGCCCATCCATTCTCAATGATATAAAATTCAACTAATCCCGAAAACGATTTTAAACTTGCAACTAATGGCCCTCGCGATCCCCTCTTTCCGTCCCTCTGTCTCCTCCTTCTCTCTGCCGTTCCCTCCCTCTGGCGCTTCCGCGGTCTCTGCCGCCGCCCGTAGACGGCCCGAACCGTCGGCGCAGCAGAAATCTCGACGCCGGCGCTTGCCAGGACCAGACGGGACCTGCCCCGTCCTTGCACCCGCCAACTCCAACACCGCTCACATCCCGGCCCTGTGCGAGGGGCGGACGCGTAACGAATGCAATGAAAATGATGCCGATCCCTGTTCCTGGGATCCAGACAGGAGAGCAGCAGGGGGCGGTGCGCCGGGCGGACGGACGGCGTCAGTGGAAATGAATTATTTCTCCCCGCAGGATATGCGCCAGTTTAGGACGACGAATGCCTGCGGTGAATGGGTCCGGGGTGTGTGTTCGTGTGTGTTCGTGTGCGAGCATGTGTGCGTGTGGATGTCCTCGCATGTCGCGTGCGATACTCTTTTTGGGCCGACTGTGTTGTGCTCTCGGGCTGCAGCCGTGGTTGTTGCCGTTTTATGATCCTCGCGCGACTGCGATTTATTCATTTCGTGCTGCCTTTTCCTTGCGATTTTTTCGACGCGCGCCCTTGGTTGTTGTTGTTGCCGCAAGTGTCGGTTCCCATTGTTGCACGCAGACTGCACCGAGCCCCGCTCCACCGCCGTCTGGCGGATGCCGCTGCTGCAGCGCCTTCCTCCAGACGCCGCCATACGCGCACGGTCTTCCGCTTCCGGTTCCGCTGCCGTTTCCTCCGGATCCACTCCACTCGAGCAGGCGCGATTTCGCTCAAGACTCTGGCCACCGACGGGCGGGGCGAGTGAGACGGCAGACACCCTTGAATGCGCTCCCTTGCCGGTTGGTCGCGTTTTTTGCCTCTGCTGTTATTGTTATTGTTTCTGTCGCCGCCTCCCGCTGCTGCCGCTGCTCAATAATTAGAAAAGAATTTGCCAGTGTTGCCACCGGATGACACCACACGACACCGCCTCCCTCCTCCCGCCCCACTGCCCGAGACGTTTTCCCACAACCACATGCAAAGACGTCGCCCTGGCCAAGCACTCGTTCATATCGCTTGCTCCATTCCCACAGCCCTCTCTCTCTCTCTCTGTCGCCAGCTGTTTCTCCGCTACTCTGGCGCCTCCATGGTGCTCGCCCCTCGTCCTCTCGCTCTCTCTCGCCTCGCGCTCAGTCGCCGACTCACGCCCTCCCGCTCCTGGCATCTCGCTGAAGGATCTCGCGGAGCCCGCGTCTAGACGTTGATAGCGATGAACGAGAATCCAATCTCGTTGTTGTTGTTGTTGTAGTTAATTTAGTAGTTCTTTCTGCTGGACGATTGTTGTTGCTGGACTCGGGGCTGCTGCAATTTCGGAGGTTGCTGTAGTTGTTGTCGACCGCTGCCGTCCACGTCACGAGCTGATGCTGTAAATCACGGAAGGACATCAGCGTCCTTGGCGCTGGTGTCGCCGGGTAGCGCATTAACGTCGCGCCTCGTGTGCGAGGCCACACACACACACACACACCGACACACACACACACACACAACATGGGGCGAGACCGACGATTTGCTTTGAATCGGGAAACGAGAGTGAAAAAACGAGGATCGTGCCGACGAGGACACCAGCGAGGACGAACCACTCAGCGTACAGCGGCGCCAGGACAAGCCGAGGCGACTGGAGAAGGAGCGCGGAGGAGAGAAGGACAGAGCGATGCGCCTGGGCTCATGCTCGTTCTCTCTCTCGCTCTGCTGAAGCATCTTCCGGCTGAAGTTCAAGTTCACTGCGTCAGACGGGAGGCGACTCCGTAGGCCGGTGGGCGAGGGCGAGCAGACCAGGCTGCAGACCAGGCTGCAGACAGGACATTGTTGGCGCAGGGCTTTGTCGGAGTGTGTGTGAGTGTGCGAGCTATGCTTTCGCTCGCAGACATATTGTTGCGAGCTCACAAAGGATGCGACTGAGGGAGTGTGAGAGCGTATGAGAGCATACACTAGTGTTTTCTTCGAGTGAGTGTGGGAGAGTTTTTGCCCAGCGAGTTATGCGCATGTGGGAGCGTGTGTGTCTGGAGGAATATTATGCAAAAACGTTAATCATGCAAATCTTTTTATTTAAATCCACGGCTGGTCCATTAAAGATGCCCCCTGCCGCACTCTCTCTCCGCGGGAAACGTGTCTGAGGGACGCGGGACGAGGCGTCGCACGCGGACCCGCTGCGGTGTTGGCGAAATTTTATGCAAATCGAGAGGGCTGCGTCGCCCTCGTTTTTGATTTAAGAGCAACTGCACGAGGACGAGTCTAGGGAGAGGCAGGCGCCAGTCGCGAAGGACGGAAGGACGCGGGCGGATGCGATTCCTTCGCATTACACCGCAAATTCCCGCAATTCCATGTGCTCTCATTAAATTCGCGCCCCTGCCTCCGGCCTGGCTCCGAAGATGTCAACCTGAAAATGTCAGCCGCATTGCTGCAGTCGCAGACGGGCAGGCGAGAGGCAGAGATAGGGGCGAGGGAGATGGCATGATTGAGAGACCGAGATCGCCAATCAATTTTTCAACGGCTTCTGCGGCCGGTGCAGCATCAATCAGCGGCAGCAGCGACCGCAGAGTGACATCACCGAAGGACCGACCCGTCACTACGCACGCCCTCTCTCCCTCTCTCTGTCACTCTCCTGCTAAAGGTCACACGTCTGGGGAGCGCGGAGACGACGGACGGGAGCGTGTGCTTTAAAAACTCGTCACGGGGCGAAGATAAAAACACTGTAACTACAACGGCAACGATCACAACGCAGGCATTACACCGGCACCGGCGACGGGGACGACAACAAGTTCAACAGCGACCTGCAGCAGAAACAGCAACAGCGAGGAAAAATCGCCCCGGCAGCGGCGAACTACAACAACAAGAGCCGCAAAAAGAAGGAGCCAAATGAGTGGACCGGACGAAAATGAGCCTGTCAACGCCATTTTGTCGACCACAAACACTGCTGCGGACAGCCGTGTCCGGCGCGCTGGGCCGCAGGACGAGCGTCGACGCTGCCGGCGGATCCAGCAGGCGTCCGTTGCGGCCGACGTGCGGTGGAAAAGTGCGCGCGTGTGTGCGTGCATGTGATTGCATTCGGCTGGCGGCTCCCCGTCTGTCCCTCGGCCTGTCCGTCTGCCTGTCCATTCGTCCTGGCGCATCCCGCCGCAGTTCGTCCGTCAGCGCGTTTTTCCCTCCCCTCCTCCAGCTTTCGCAGTCCGGCCGTCCGGCCGTCGTCTGTCCGCCGTTGTGCCTGGCTGTCTGACGCTGTGGCCACCGGTCCAACCATCCACATTTCGGCCGCCAAACCCCGGCCGCCGTCCGTCGGCCTCGATCCACACGAAGGTCCCGCCAGAATCCGTCGTCCACCGATAGCAGTGGATTTTATTGCATTTGCTGTTATTGATAATGTTGCTTCGCATCACCTTGCTGCAGTGACCAGGATATTTTCTGAGAAATACTCATAAAGGCGAATCCTGCAAATGCCTCAACAGTCCTTGCGAAATCTGCTTCCGGATTGTGTTTGTTAATTAAACTCTTCAGCCGGTTCTCATCCGTGCGAAGCGAGCGCGTACTCGAGAGAACTTTATTAAAAAAGAACTCCAGTCGGAAATTAAATACACGTGGAAGCTTCAGGGGGCGAGTAAGTGCGAAAATGCGAGGAGGAGAGGCGACAGACAGAGAGAGACAGAGGGAGACAGAGTGAATGGACGTGGTGGTTGGCGGGGCCGAACCGCAATGTCCTGCCGTCGACACGCAAATGAAAATTGTTTTTCCGTATTCTTGTTGTCATTTCGTTGTTGTTTTGTCGTTCTCGCTATCATTTTTTCCTCGATTGCTTTCGCGCGAAATTCAATAAAATTAAAATCCATCATGCGAGTCCTTTGTGCGCGAGTGTGTGTGCGTGAGCGTCGACGTGCCCAGTGCATGCGGGAGGAGCGCGAATCACAAGCACATGCACTTTTATTAAAAAATCAGTCGCCCGGGAGGGGCCGACAGGGTCGGAGGCTGGTAGAGGGGGGAGAGGGGATCGCGGCGAGAATCTGCAAACACACAAATAATTATTTACATTTGGCAGCCGCCGCGACCGCCGCGTTGCCGCCGCCGTCAATCGTTCGCCGATGCGTCGCCTTTGATTGCGTCCGGACGCCGAGCGGATGCAGGCGAGACCGACCGGGTCGGGACACGTCGTTGCCTGCGGGTGCAGCCCTCGATGTTGTTGCCGTGTTATCGTGATTATTGTTGGCGTTACTGCTACTGTTGACGTCGGCCACTCCGGCTGCCGGCCAGCGAAATAATTGCAATTCGCCGCTTCGCGATGCGTGCACAATGGCGGCGCATGCTTCCGCTTCCGCTCGCTGTTCGCACTCCTCCCATTATCTCTCTCTCTCCGAGTCCTTCACATGCCGGGAGGCGACGGGGGGAAATGCTGAGAGTGAGCGACAGAGAGATTTGGACAGGCGCGGCCGATAATGGAAGAACGGAAACAAATGGCGATTATTTGGCATCGATCGCTTGACTTCCCGGCTGTCTGCGGTTGGTGTGACCTTTTCAAATCCTTGTTCCATATCTCGTGATTTCTGCTACATCTCTGTAATATTTCACAATTATTACTTGAAATAAGTCCTATAAAGGAAGGACTCTTTCGTCCGATCATCTCCCACTCACCTCCTTCACTCCCAATCTGTTCCTCCGCCCTTCATCGCCATGACCACCCCTCGGCCCTCCGGCACCCACCTCATCAAAAATCAGTCGCTACCCATTCATTTCACATCGATTTTTCAACCCCAGACACGAAGGCCACTACACAGAGCAAGCTTGTTTTTGCCATTGCTGCGAAGATAATGATGCTCGTTCTGATGTTGTAGCTGCGGGGGATATAAATTGGCGAACATGAAATAGGTTTCGGAAAATCCACTACTTGGAACCATCAGGATTCGCCACGGCAACAACATTATTCGGTCAGTGACTGCAAGAAATGCAATCGATGCGGTTCGAGGAATTCGCTGGGCCCCCGGACAGCCGCTTGTTGTTGTAAATATTTTGCAAAATACAATATTTCACTTCCACCATCCTCCCTCGCCCCCGGCCGCCGGCGCCGCCACGAATCATTTTCTGCCTATTTCCTTGTTTTCGTGGGCTTCGCTGCGTCCTTCGCTCGGTATCTAATTTCATGGCCCATTAGGGGATCGCATTGCAACAACATATCATTTGCCACCACCACGTCTCCATTTCCTCTTCTTCTTCTTCCTCTGCCTGTGTTTCTTCCACTGTCTCGCTCGCCCCTCTGCCTCTGACCCGCCTTCGAGTTCATTAGAGTATTATTTTAATGCCATCTTGCGATTGCTCTGGCGAACTTTGAACTCTCGTCGAGGGTCCCAAAGATCAGGATGCGACTCCCCCAGGACGCTTCCCACCCACTCTCGCTCTCCCTATCTCTCTCTCTCTCTCTCTCTCTCTCTCTCTCTCTCTCTCTCTACCTCGTCCCCGTGTCGCTGCTCGCCTGCGGTAACAACATGCGAGTGGTTTTGATTTCCTCATCGGTTTCGGGTTTCCAATTACTCGAAGGATCTCAATTTTGTTTTTGCCAGAATTCGCTACGATTCGCCGACGAGGGGGACGTGTCTGATGGAGCGTGGGGGGGGGGGTCAGGAGACGTGGTTGAAGAACTACGTTTTCCCTTCGAAGAAAGCTGCCCAGGTGTGAAAGAACTACATTTCAAAATTCAATTGCACAAATCGATAGTGCGAACAATTTTCGATAAAACAAAACAAAGTTGCGATAAAGAAATGGAAAATAAGAAGAGTGATAGAAACAGCAAGTGAGAGACAGAGGGAGCACGAGGGAAAGGAGGAGGACAAAGGAGAATTGTGAATTGCGAAAATAAACAAGCGCCCAGACAGACATCAATATTGACATTTGACACGCGGTGACAACAAATATTAGAGAAAGAAGAAAATCACACAGAGATTGCGTTTGTTGGCAAAAGATAGAGAGATGCCCACCGATAGACAGCCCGGGGATTGCGATTGGAAGTTGAAGATCAAGGGAATTCGCAATGCCCAGACAGAATGGGAGAGAGGGTGAGGGCGGGAGTGAAGTGGAGACCCAGAGCGTGAGTGACAGAAAGGGAGGGAGAGGTAGAGGGAGTGGGAGGCAGTGGGTTCGGCAGGGCTTCTGAGAATGGCAGTCGATGCGTATTTGTTTTGACATCTTCGCGGGGACCCATCACAGCAGTTTCGCGCCTTCTGCGGTGCCACTTGCGAAGCCGCGCAAGGAGCGCGAATGCAAAACGAGGAGCAAACAGCGGGGCGAGCGGACAGGCGAGTGGTGGAGTGGCAGAGGGAAGAGCGGAGAAGTGGGAGATGGAGGAAGCCGGGTCGGGTCAGTTTTGCATATGAATGCCGGGACAGTGCAGGCGAGCCGGAGTCGTTTGAAATGACGGAGCCCGGTGACAGACGCTGATGGAGACATCAATGTGGCTGAGGACCACGGACAAATAGACAGGCAAATGTACTGGCGAATAGCCTGGCAGTCCGACAGCTCACTAAACACAGCGGCTACTCATGGATCGCCCGAGAGTCGGCGAGTGAAGGCTGCCAGAAGATGGACCGGGTCGGAACTGGCGAGGAGGCCGAGGACCGGGAGGCTGGGAAAGACCACGGAGACAGAGTCAGAGACCTAGAGGGAGTCGAATCGTCCGAGGAGGGGAAAAACAAGGAGAGTGAGGTATGGAAATGGCTTGGAAAAAATGCGTTCAGAGCCATCGCCTGTCAGGCGTCGCCAGAACACGGCCAATTGTTGTCGTCGACGGCGGCCTAGTTGTTGTTGGAGTAGTTCTTGTTGTAATTGAAAAAACCACCGGTGTTGTTGTAATTGCGAATATCATTGCAATTTGTTGTCGCCGTCATTCGTAAAGCAATTACAAACCGCGACTTTAACCGAGCCAACAGCACAGAGGCGTAAATTGAAAACAGTGAGAGGCCCGGAGAGGGAGAGACGGACAGTTGGGGAGAGCGGGGAATTGCATAAAAACCCAATGAGAAGCCCACAAAAACAGCAACGGCCACATCAACAACAATGGCTTGGGACGTTCGCGTTGGAGCCGAGCGCGAAAAAGTGTCACCTCGTGCCCACAGGCCACAGACGTCGACGGACAGATGGCGGGGGGAGGAAGGAGGGTGACCAGAGTGAGAGAGCGGACGGTGGATGACAGGGAAAGGAAGAGGGAGGGAGAGGGAGAGAAGCCCGGCAGGATGCAATCAATATGGTTGTTGTTCAAGTTCCTCCGCGGTTGGACGCGTGTTTTTGTCCGGAGAGAATACCTGACATCGCGTCATCGGACGGACGGATGGACGGACGGACGGACAGCCAGACCGCCAGACGCTCGGCTGAACAGACAAACGTCAGGCAGCCGGACGGACGACCGAGTTAAACGTCCCGCTTGCGCTTTCATGTCCTCGGAGTCGCGCGTGTTCCTCGCGCCCACAGCCGCCAAATGAGCTGTTGCTCCTCGGTTGGCCCGGTTGCGGCGGATCTCAGGGCTCCGGCTGCGGCCAATCGTCCACCTCCCCCTTGTGCTCTTTCGCGAGCACTCCATCCCGCCCGCTCGCCCCACTCCTGGCCCACGGACGGCGAACAAATTGCAGACAAATTAATCGAGGAACTGCGATTGTAAATCGCGCCGTCGTGGGATTGATTGAAAAATTCATTGAAATCGGAGGAATGGACTTTTCTACTTCCCTTGTTGTTGTGTCGTTTTGTATCGATTTAATTGGAGGAAGCCCATGGGTGGACGAATGTGGGCCGTCAGTGACATGTGGCGATGATTTGTAGTCGCTAAGTCAACGCTCTTTGGTCGCTGTAATTTTTTCCTTTTTCCCTTTTTAATTCCAAATTTAAATTTCTAATAATTTTCTTAGGATGTGTAACTCGAAATCTTCTTCTACAACCAAAATTTGCCTTCCTCTCTTTGCAGCCCTTACTTAACTTTCATCCCATTCGTCTTAGAAACTCAACTTCGTCCTGGAATCCCAACGAACTCCCCCTGGACCTTCTCCACCACTGTGCCTCGCGCAAATTGAACACAGCTTCAGGTGGCGAACACATCTTCGCGGTGACCCCACCCGGGGCACCGAAGGCTCTTCACCACCCCCTCCAAATCGACTCCAACCGAATCGTGTCATCGCACTTGCTCCCCGTAAATATTTCACCAAATATTTTGACACGCATTCAATTATCCTTATTTCACTCGCCCTCCCGCGCCCAAACACCTTATTACGAACTTCTACACTTTGTTTCACACACTCTCAAATTCAGCCCCACCACGAACACGCACGCCCTGACACGCGCCCACACCCACACCCACACCCACCTCCACGCTCATGTCCTCCACGGCGGATCCCTAATTTAATTTTAGATTCTAAAACACTTCTCCTTCCGCCGCCCTCCCACCCTCTTTCGACACGCTTCTTCCCTCAGTCGCCGCCGCCCCCTCCTCCGCTCACCGTGTGTCTTCCTCTGGTTAGAACCCTATCGCGCGCTAGACGAGCGCTTCTGACGTTGGATGGTGACTTGGGGGCGACTGAAGGTGGTGAGGCTTCGCTGGAGGTCGTCGTCACTGTGCGAACAGGCATTTAAAAAGGTGTCGCGTTTATTTCAGAGTAATTAAGCATCCTTTGACGAGTGATGTTCGCTCTCGTGGCTGACGGTGGTCCATCCTGCCGAGATGGAGGCGATGAAGATGCCGGAGATGCTGATGAAGTAAGAGCAATAGTGAAGATGAATGAGTGTCCCCAGCACACAGGAGGGAGCATTTTGAAGGACTTTTCATTATTCATACATGCGTCCTTTGAAGTAACTATCAAGTCTCATGAGATGATGATTACGAGGAAGGAGATTTTACGAAATCACGATGATGATGAACTTAATTTTTTTAACGATTTATGACACTCAGAGAGAACTGCTAATGATGACAATGAAGAGCGAGGAGCGAGAAAAGGGGAGTTGAACTTTTAATGACCACAATGATGTCATGAATGAAACGATGAAATTATTTCAAACTAAAATTTCAGTCTTTGTTGTAATCGTTCTCCACTTGACAATGTTGCTGAAGTATTTGTATCTAGTTCGTGGAATCAAATGAAATGAAACGAATATTCAAGCGCCAGCGAAAGTAAGTACGGAATTGTGGCATTTAATTACGGAGTTAATTCCGAGTATCCCAAGGACAATCCTCTAAATTTCCGTAGTTCCACGAAAAGTGCGTCGAACCGAGAGCCGGTGAAGGCGTCTGGCAACGGTCGATAAAGCAGTTTGGCTCCTTCGGAATGGGCCACAGGATAACAGAGCTAAGGGAAGATGGAAGGTGGAGGGACGGAAGGGACGGGGCGGGTTGACGGGCGTTGCCACCTGGCGGCTCCAATGGAATATTGAGGGTCATTAAGATTATAATGGACGAGCTGCCGAAGAGCTAACAGAGCCCACGGCAACAACAACGTGACGAGACAACCCTTTAATGACATCCAAACCCGGAATAGCTTCCTGCGCCTCATCCTAAATTGTGGTGAAAAGTGAAAATGGCCATCAAGAGTAGTGGAGAGTACCATTAAAAAGAGCCCATCGCCGGTTTGAGCAGGGACCCCAATTAGTGTGGTTCGTGTTGTTGCATCCAGAGCGGTCTCCTCTTCCAGCTGAATACTTCAGGGCAGAGGGGACGATGGGGAGTGGGCGAAAGGAGGCCAAACCAACAGCCTCTCACAGGATTCGCCCCCCGGATCCCGCCACAGAAGGCTCAGATTTCGATTCAAATTCAAATTCGATGACTCGTTGCAATCGTCACTGCACGAGTTCCCACGGAGAATCGAGAAAAATCGGTGCAAATCAGGCTGATTCTCAAAGAAAGGCGTCGCAACCTGATTCAGCGGTCTCGCTGCCTCTTTCAGTCCCTCCCTTCTCCCACAACCTTCGCCATCTGTCCCTGTCGCCTTCCCTCTTGGTTGCTCACTTAGGAATGATAATAATTATCCTTTGTGTCAGGAAGGATCAGTGACGGGCGTGCGCGAAGGAGACGGCGACAGGAACGAGACGAGGCTGCCGGCATCGAACGACAAGAACGAAGCCGCAAATCCTTGCAAGGACACCTTGCAAGAACAACAACGCCGGGAGGCAACTCGACATCCCACGAAGAGGATTCGCCAGCGAAGGAATCAAGCAGAGGCGATGATGGATTTTTGGAGACCCAAGGCCACGCCCACACCGCCTACCCGGGGGGAGAGGGTCTGTGGGGATATCAATTTATGCGTCTGCTGCGACGGAGGCAGCCTCCAATCGCTCTCCCGCCTCGCGCCACTGCCTTCAGCCCAGTGTCGACTACGACAACCACAAGGACGACAGGCGAAGAAGACGCTGAACTGGGCGAGGGTCAGGGGAGGAGGGGCTTCTGAAGATCTGAGGGAGGGGTGGGGACTGGGGTGCGTGCGGGCAAAAGCGACCGCAGTCGTGGGAGTGCGAATTGCAGAGGCAGCGGCGCCCAGCCGCATTTCGTCAACGCGAGTCGCCGACTGCAGGAACAACTACTACATCGCCTCCTCCCTCGCCTCCAGGACATCGCAGGAACGGGCCAGGAGCTGCAGCAGGAGCCAGAGCCGAAGCTGGTCCTCTGGAGCCCGAAAGCTTTGCTGACATTAGCGGATATCGGCGAGAAATGCGACCAGACGATGACGTTGCATTTAAATGAGCCGGGCTCGACTCGACGAGGGCGAGATCGCCAGAGTCGGGGGAGTGGGAGAGGTTGACAGAGGGAGCGAGGAAATTGGCCGGGATCAAGTGCGGCTGCTGACAGTTGGAAATTTTTCGGGAATTCGATTTGCATTTGAAAAGTGCATAGTGAGGAGGGAGGTTGAGAAAAGAGGGAAAAAATATTTAAAAGTAGATGAAGGAGGACGAAGTGAGGTCTCTCGCAGAAATTCCCAACAATATTCAAAAGCGATATATAAAATACAGTTCAAACAAATTTAATCTGGCGGACGATTTTCAGCTGAATTTGAAGCAATTCAATTCGCAGGTAAATAAATAAACGTCTCTTATTTCTTATTTCTTTAAGCGATTACTCGCCGTGCTCGTGCTTCGCAGTCTCTCCTTCTGTCAGAGTATGGTTCACTGCATATCGTTGGGCGCCCAAGAACCCTTTGGACCCATGTCCAAGCAGGAGCCTGCTCAAAGCTTGCGGTCCTTCGAGCGCCTGCTTCTCGCCAGCCCCACCCTCCTTGACGCCTGCTCCAGCCAGAACAATGGAGCCCACACCATCCGCCCGCGGCGACTTCGTCCTCCACTCTAAAGTGCTAGACAAGCGAAGGTCCTTCTTTCCTTCTCTGTCTTTCCCTTCTCCTCCGCTCGTCCGTCTGACGGACCCGACATTGAAATTTTATTTTATTATCATTTGCTTCCGCCCAAGGAAACTCCACCTGGAGTCCTTTTCACTTTATCGCACACAAACGCAATCCAACACCTCCACGCACGCAGCCACAGAAAAAAGCAGCACGGCAGGACAAGAAGGCAACACCGGCGCAGGGAACAGTTCAGACACACACACAGTCGCAGACCCGTTGCCTCAGACACCGGGAAGCCGACACTTGTTTCCGGTTAGGCGTTGTTGGTGCGGCGAGGACGATTTCATTGTGCGCGCTTTATTTGTGCTCGCCAAATTATTTATGTGGACCGAAGGACCAAAAGCACCTCCTTCTGTCCCTTCTCCCCCTCCTTTTAATGTTTATATTTTTATGCTCACCACCTTCGTTGTGGGTTTCGCTGCTGGTGCCTGTTGTCGCTCCTTTTCCCTCGAGTTGAATGTTCGAGGCTGGGGGAATCGACGCCAAAATCCTTTTTCGTCTTCTTGAATATTTATAATTTCCCTAAGTTTCGGCGCGAGGATTACTTTCATGTCCCGCCGAAAAGGTTTCCGTCCTTAATTTTTTATGCATTTTTTCGGTCGCGTCCCTCCCGCAAGGTGTCCTTTCGGGAGGGATGCAAATCGAAGCAATTCTTTTCCTGCTCCCTGCCTCCGCCTGGGTCTGTCGTTTTATTACTGAAATTTTCCTCGCAATTGTGAGTTATTGTGCCGGTCCTTCGTCGACTCGACCCGTCCGAGTTCTGCATTAACTTGGTGAAATTTATTTCGCAGTCTCTATTTGTCTCTCTCCCCTCCCTGCGCCTTCTCCTCATCTCCGACGTGTCCGATCGGACGCCTCTGTCCGGACTTCCCGCCACTCCTCTTCCCGTTCAATTATCGTGCATTTTCCTTTTCGCCACCCTGCCGCACTGTTTCCTGCTCGTGTCCTGCCTGCTCTGTCTAGTGTTTATGTTTTTCCACCGCCATTCGAGCGTCCTGCATTGATTTTCCAGCCCGTCAGCACCCGCTTTACCAGTGCATCGGCGGCTCCTCCTGGTAATCGAATTCCTGGAGTTTCTCCTTCGTCCGCGCTGCCTGCGACAGGACTGGGTCCTCTCCCGTTGTTGCTGCTGTTGGTTCCGCTTCCATTTCACAACCATTCCTGCTCTCATTGACTCCATCACTCACTCTGCCCCCCTCCCGGCTTGTCTTCGTCCCTCGGCCAGCCAATGGGTTCTGCGCTTTTTATCCCGGCGACATCCATTCGGCTGTCGACGTGTCAACTGTCTCTCCATCTGTCCGTCGGCCTCGTCCCCCGCCGCTCCGCCACCTTCTACTCTCCGGTCGCCGTCCCGACTCCGTCCGTTCTGGCAGCCTTTGTCGGTGCTTTTTCTTCTCGATCCTCGATTTTGTCTAATGAAAATTGCTTTTCAATCAATGTGCAAATATTAAATAATGCAAATGTCCTTTGAGCGACTGACAGCCGGAGACAACGAGACGGAGCGACAACGACAGGGGAGCCGGCGAGTAATCGAGACAGCGAGAGAACTCGAGGAGTGCCTGACGGTGATTGCAGTCAAAGTGGAGATTATTTATTTTTCCACCAGCGCCCCGCCCGTCCCCCCAACCCTTCCCGTCCGCAGCGACGTGCGAAACCGATAGCGATCTCGACACAAGGAGGACGACTCCACGAGGGTCCTGATGTCACCTCGCCTGCCGCATTCATCCTTGAAGAGTAATCAATTAAAAGGAGACAAAATTAAAAAAGCGCGTTAAAGGGCGTGGGAGAGCAGGACAAAGATAAGGCGAGAGTGACAGGGACAGGGGCGAACGGAAAGGTGAAAGACAGACAAAGGAAGGCCTCAGCCAGCGGGGAGTTGGTGCGGGACGGCTACAATGAGCGAAATAATATTGAATGACATTAGGGAAGGCGAGGCAGAGATACAATCACGGGTAAAACAAGGGACTGGGAAGGTGGGGAAAATCGAGTGACGGTCAGAGAAACCGGGTTGATGACAAGGGTAGTAGGAAATGTTGATTCCATCGATGATTTCTCTGCATTCGTATCGTGCGTCTGGAGGTCCATTTGGAAATATCGAAACGAGGCCTGGCTCGAAGCTTTCAAATCTAATTCTGTGGTTTCGCCTCGGGTTTTACGGCCACCTACTCCAGCCCCCGACCGCGCTGCTGCCCGCCCGTCTCATCCTCAAGCACGATGGCCAGCCTTGAGAGCCATTTGCAAAAGTTGCCGGCCGAAAGTTGGGCGATTTCTTGCTCAACTTGCTCGCAAGAAGCATGCGGATGATCGTAAAAGCGAATAGTCAAATGACTAGCCATAATTCGCCTCTCGCTCTCACACACGCACACTCTCTCTTACACCAACTCCCCGTCGCCGCGCTCCCGCGCACCCACCGTTCGCCAGGCGCCCTCGCTGAGTGAGAGTAGGAAAAACGCACTCAAACTCATTTTGGTTTATGTCCTCAATAAAAGCAAGGCAATCCACCACTCCTTTATAGCTCGACTCTCTCTCTCTCTCGCTCGCTCCTGGCTCTGGCTCTGGTTTGGACACGTGAGCATCCCCTCCCCCGGTTCGCCCCTCACGCCCCCCGCAAAACGTTTATTGCCCTCGGCGGAGAGTGTGCGAGTGAGTTTTCGAGGTTTCGAGTTTCGTTCCGTTCCGTTCCGTGCGAGGCAAAAACTGAAACCTAATAAGACTTTTAGCATAAATACATGTTAATGTCCTCGCAAGTCCTGTCCTGGTCGGCCTTAACTCAGCCGCCCCGCCCCCCTGCTCCGCCCGGCCATGGGTGTGTTGGTGACTTGCTTACTTCCTTTTTTACGATACGACGACAATTCAAACTATAAACCTGAACTGGAGTAAAAACAGAAACATCAAAACCAAGGGGGGCCACGGCAACGTCGGGCGCACAACACGACTACGGCGAAGGCAACAACACCAGCTAGTCGAGAGCATCAACAGCACCAACAACAGGAGTTACTAACCCTACACTCCAGCAGGACATTCGAGCATCTGGCGGACCCTTGGAAACCCCAAAACGACGGTTAAACAAACGCATAAAACGAGCTGAGGCTGCGCCGGCAGGACACGCCTGCTTGGGAGCAGCTCATGTGGTTGTTGTTGCGTGGAGGTAATACTGTTGGCGATGTTGTTGTCGCGTCTGAGTTGTACCAGCGGCCTTTGCAAAGCTCCCCCATCAAACCTCGGTCAACTAATTACTCTCCAAGATGCTCTCCATTTTAATCCCCTCGTCAAACACCTCGAGGACTTCGGGGAATCCCTTCGACCAACAGCACCCTCGACTCCCGCCCGTCCTGGAGGTGGAGGCCTGTGTCAGGACTTCATAACGCTAGAAGGAATTTCCAGGACCAGCATATATGCAGGGTTCAGGTCCTGATCTCCTGCAGAGCAAAGGCTTGGCGCAGCGCGAGTGACGGAAGGGTAGGGCGAGAAAATCGAGAGATATTTAAGACATCGTGGTAGCGCTATAGCAGATGTATCAGCGTGCCCTCTGTTTTATGGACGGCCGTAAAGAATTTTTCGTCATACGATTTCGAGTTGCGATTCTCGAGAGAGAGAAAGTCGGAAGGAAACCGAGCAACAGCCAGCAGGACCTCGAATTTATGAAAATATTCCGAAATTAGAACGACAGAGCCCCGAATTAGAGACGACAAGGGCTGGGTGCACACAAAGGAGCGCACAAAGGAGCGGAACGGAGGAGCGAGAGAGGGAATGGATTAAGAGGAAGCCGGCTTCATTCAAAAATTCTCCGTTTCCAGATGCCTTTGAGGTGTTTTTTCTAAATATCCGTCACATGCGTGGACGAAAAGAGGCGAAGAGGAAGACGATGAGCGATGGTGCTGGGGTGCAAGGGCAGAGCTATGGAGCTGAGGACGATGAAGAGATGAGAACGAGCACGAGATGGTTGTGCATAAGGACGACAGACGCGCGTTGACATCGGCGAAATGAGCAAACAGTAAACATTTGCACAAATCTTTGCAGCTGCCACGCCCCACCCGCAAGGGCGAGGATCACAGGCAAAAACAGAGAGACACATAGAGTGAGAGGGAGAGGGGGTTGAGGATATTCCTCCGTCACTTGAAATGCACTTCAATCGCGCGAGGCAGCCTTCCAGCTCTTTCTCACTCGCTCCGTCGTCGGCGTCTTCTACACTCCAGTTCCGGTCCCTCTACTCACCGCCATGTCTCTCAGTCCTTCGCCCCCCGCGGTTTTGCCCCTCTTTCGTCTCCCCTTCCACGCTGTTTTCCCCCGCCATCAGCGATAACTCATAAACTGCGAAATGCATGCGCCACTGGCTGGCTGACTGACTGACGACATCCTTTATGCATGTCCTTTATGCATGTCCCTCATGCCGGCGTGCTTGTGGAGAGAGTAAATATTTATTGCTGTTCCACTCTCGCCGTCTTCCCGAACCAGTTCATTTGCAACTTCTGAAGCTTCGACTACGAAATGAAACGATTCTAGCCAGAATTTAAGCCAAAAACTAATATTGAGCTTTCATCTTTCAATCTAAATTGATGTTTATAATCACTTATGTAATTATGGTATTGATATTTACATTTTATTTGAAATATAAGTTTGATTTAAGCTTATTAAAAATTCAATGTAATGACGAATTTAGTACATACAGACCTTGTTCAAATCGAGTGAAGTCGACAAGGGTGAGGGTCCTTTTCGTGCGGCATAAACGACTCAATTGACAGGAGAGTTTACATTGTCCTGCGGCCATCTTCGGCCGAAATCCTTCGCGAATGACAATAGAACATAAAAGCACATATTTACTTTAAACAAAATAAACTTCATTAAACACAACTTCGGTGGTAGCGACAGCAACGTTACCAGTATCAGCAAAGCCATTACAACAACAGCAACAAGAAGAGGCCACCGACTCGAACATCAAAAGCATTTCGACGTCAATTAAACGACATCCGAGCCCGTGGTGAGTTCCAAATTCAGTCGCCCACCCCACCCTCTTAATTAGGGCAACGGGTAGTGGGCGAGGCCGGATTCGGTTCGACGCATTCCACAAGCGTCGACGTGCCAGCGGAAATCGCTCGCATTCTCCAGAGAATTCGAGCGCGGCGGAGGCGGCTGCAACAGCGGTTAATGAGTTATCATTGTGAGTGGTTATTGAATTATCGAGCGCGCCCTGGGATCCAGCTCGACCCAGGCGGCAGAGCGACAGAGACGCAACAGAGGGCAGGAGAGGGAGGGAGATTGATAAATGCTGCGGCAGAGCAGAATGGAAGACAGCATCTAAACGCCTAGCACATTCTCGACTGTGAATTCGTCAATTAATCCGTGGGGTCGATGCGCCTCTCTGATAGTGTGTGTAGGTGCCGATGTATGTGTGTGCGTGCTGATGTCTGTTGGTAATTGTATTTGCGTGCAAGAAGAAATGCCAGCATCAGGCCGAAGCCGAAGCCGGAGCAACGACGCCGACAGGAAGCGACCGGAAACGACTGCTACTTCCGCCACCCCGCCGCCTCCGACAGATCGCGACGGGTGTCGGAGGGGATGGCGAGACGACGCCGGAACGGAATGAAAAATTACGCTTTCAAAACGTTTATAATTAAATCCTGTTCGAAGCGAAACTCGAAACCGCTTGACATACGCACTCTTCCATCGTCCTCTCTAGTGATGTACCGAAGTACCGAAGGGAAGGTGACGGGGTACTCGTAACTGTCTTGCCTACGTCTTGGGGCATTTCTGAGCAGGATGATCGTCTTGGCTTGTTGAAGGGAACGAATCACTTCGAGCCCACATTTCGCGGAATAATCCGATCTCAGAGTATGTTCCAGAAACCCTTGGTACACCCCAAGACTTAGAGACCTCCCTGAATTGTTCCGAAAGTAGTCGCTCGTTACTTACCGAGTGCCGCAATCAGAGACCGGCCAGGGCAAGGACGGGTACCCTCGGGACCCGGGACCCAGGACCCGGCCAACCCTCGTCATTAGGCCGCCTCCGAAATAAGTCCTCGCCGGCCGACTGAGACCCACTCCGGGAAGAACCACCCTTGCATTTGCCGTCGTTTACTTGTTGTTCGCGTGGACCTTGTGTGTTTGTTGCTGCAGCTCATTTCACATTTGCATGTTTTTTATTATATTCATAATTGAACTTTTGTTCGGCGACACCAGCAAGCACCAGAGCGGAAGGAGGAGGGGACGGGGAGGAAGCGTGGAGAACGGCAGGGGAGGACAAGGCAGAAGGTGGGGCGCGAGCAACCCTCGCAATGATCACAATTTAACCACTTTACGTTCTCAATCAGGACCCCGGCAGCCGGAGTCGCGTAGCTCGCGTGCCCGGCCCGGGTCGACTCTCCAAGGACTTAAGCCAATTTATGAACATCCTCCGGAATCCTGCAGCAGCGTTCATTTTTCAAACGAGCTGGCGGTGGGCGGGCGGTTGTCGCCCGTTGTTCCGTTGAGAAGTCAAGGAGGGCGGACGGGCTGGGGAGGAAGGAGCGGCTTCACGCGCGCCCCTCCGGCGCGACCCTGGGACGAATCCCGGCTAATGAAACGGCGACAGGTTCGCGCGTTCTGCGCGATTGGCAGGGCGGGTGGGGTCGGAAAATGAAGTGATAACGGCGGGGAGGAGGAGGAAGTCCAATTGTTGAATCTGAGATCGCGCCTTTATCGAACTTCCTGCAGTCATAAATTCATTCATCGGAGAGTCGAGAAGGAACCATGACATTTTCCACCTTTGTCATCTTATTTATTTGGACCAAGTTGTGTTTTCTTGGATTTGGTTCCACCCTCTCTCCCTCTCCCACTGTTGCCCACGGCAGCACCCCATTCGACCCAATCTCGCTCGCTCTGTCTCTTAACGCTCCCAAAAATCCACTCGCGTCTGCGTCGGCGGCGGGCACATCAATCATTTTCGACAGGACTGTGAATAGGACGAAAGGCTGAGACCTAAAGCCATCGGACTTATTGGTAAGCAGAGCGTTTGCCACGGCCGTGAAAAACCGACCGCCCTTCCGCCCATTGACACCGCTCCCTCAGACCCCTGGATCCACGGCATCCTCGCCAATCATTTGTCACGTGGGCTCCGAAATGTCAGAAGGAAGCGACGGCGGCACTCGAACCTGGTGCTGCCACCTTTTTAGAAGCCCCTCTCCCGCCCACGCGTCCTAATGAACTCGAACCCGACCCCGGCTTAATTGCCGGTTGTGAGCCGTGGTGGGCCGTGGTGGGTTTGGAGGATTTCGAGGGCATCAACCTGTCAATTTGCCTGGGATTCGAGTAGCCCGACCAACTGCTGCCAGATTCGTGTGATTTGGCGGCCTCCGAGATCTGACGAAATCGCCGCCCTCCCGTCCTGCTGGCGCCTGGCGGTCCGGCCTCATCATCGACCGTCCTCCCACCACTAATCGCTCCCCAAGTCCGGTGGCTTCAATTGCTGCCAACAACAACCACGGCACAACACCGGAGTCGCCATTTTATAATTATTGAAATTGACAGCTTGATGCGCGGTCCACACCGAGCGATTTGACAGACGACGAAGCCGCGGCCAGCGGTACGGGGTCCGGGGTCGGTCGAGCTAATGGACCTTTGATGAGGGATCCCGGCGTAATTTGTGAGCAAACAAAATTTCTAAATTGACAAATATTGATGGCAACACTTTCCACCCCACCCGGGCATTTTAAGACCTCGCTTCTGTGTTCGCCTCCGACCCGCTATCGCCCCCCTCCTGCCGGTCCTCCTGGTGCCGCCGGTGCCGGCTGGTGAAGGGTTGTTTCCTGATGTGCCACTGAATTTCTGTTTATTTTCGTCCTGCTGTCGGAGACGCGTCCTCCTCCTCTTCGGCGCGATCTCTTTGGCATGAGAGTGAGTGGCGAGTGGCGCGGAGGGGTGCAGGGTCGGATAGGGACGGCAGGACAGGGGTGCGGGCATCGATCTGCTCAATGGTATGATTTATTCCTGCCAGACGCTGTGACACTTGAAGTGGGTTCCGTCGAGCGATCGGCGGGGACGCGGTTTCGATCCCAAAGACTGGGAGAGACTTCAGGTCGAAAGATAGTGAGAGCGAGTGAGAACCCGGAGGGGAATTTGAAGCGCAAGGACGAAGTCGGGAGTTAAAAAACTATTGAAAACGGATTAAGCGGTTTTTTGGAAATTCCTGCTTCCATTTGCACCAACATTTTTCATATTCATGGAAAAAAGAATCACCTCGAATTGACCTCGAATGACCTCAAAATGGAAAAAATCCCCCCTCTCTACCGAACTCCCTTCCTCCACTCCCGCTTCTCCCATTCTACATTTTCCGGCCTTTATGGCCTCCTTGTCCTGGACATGTTTGCACTTTGTTTGGCAACGAGACAAGGTTTGCAATAGCAAAAACAACAGCAGCCATATCTGGTGCCAAACACTAACGACAATGCAACACTAGCCAGGGCAGCAACAACTGTCTACTTGAGCCCAGACACATTTTTTAGTAAATTTGAAATTCGGAAATCCCCATCCCGAGAGAGGGAGCACAGCAGAGCAGGAGCAAACACTCTCGACCAGTTGGCAACGCGAGATGGCTCAAATATTTGGGCAGACAGCAAACAAATATTTCGCTGACATCGGGCGTCGTCGTCGTCGTCGACTTCTTATTGTTGTTTGTTTGTGTTGTGTTGTTGTTGTTGGTGGTGTTGTTGTTGCTTTGATATTTTCTCGTTTAGTTTTAGTGGTTGTTGGAGATGTGCCTCCTGTGGTTGTTGTATTTGTGGTGGCATTTGTTGCCTTGTTGCTTCCGCTGCTATTTTCTCCCAAAAGGATAACAGCTGAACTGTGTGCTCTTGTTGTTGTGCTGCTTGTGCTAATGTTTGCTTTAAATTATTGCAATGTCTCGGCGTTGTCGGTGGTGAGCTCGTTGTTGTTGGTGCCTTCGTGGTTCCCACCGCTAGTGTTATTGCTTCTCTTGTTATTCTAAAGGCTTATTCGATCGATTTTTTTCTTCTGTTTTGTTAGCAGACGAGCCGACGGGTCCTTTTTTACTACTGCTCTGACTGCTGTTGCTGTGGTTGTTGTTGTTGTACTAGACAGCTCAGAAAAACACCCCGTTCGTCTGTGGCAAACCTTCTCCCTCCCTCGCTCTCTCGCTCTAACACCTATCGAATTTCGATTTCCATTCTTTTTCGATTTCGTTAAAATTTCGCAACATTTGTTGCGTAAAATTGAGATTGTCCTCGTTGCAGTTGTTGCTGTCGTTGTTCCTGTTGTTGCTAATGTCAACCCCATCGTGTTGTTGTTGCTCTTCACACCCCTTTGTGGTTGTTGTCTGCCGGCGCACATCGTTGTTGTTCCTCTGCCTCTGCCGCTGCCTCGGCTGCGATTTCTATTATTGTTTCTGTCAATATGGCAACATTTGCCGCGACACTCGCGCGTCTGTCGCCCGTGCTTCCTCTTCTCCGCGCGATTTCCCGCTGCTTTTGCTCTCTTCGCGTGTCCTTCTTGTCCACGGTTCGCAGTTTATTTATTTATTCGATTGGATTGGATTTGATTTATTCTCCTATTGATCCGGCCGGTGTCTGCTTTATTAGCGATGCGCGGCAACCCTGGCGCTCATGGTCTGCATGTGTCGAAGCGTCATTTGACTGCCAGTACCAACAACAGATGGCAGAGCGAGCGGGAAGAAGAGAGAAGAGTTCAAACTGGGGAAATTATGCTTAAGGTGAAGTCTAGAGCTCATGGAGCAATTTCTAGAAATATATTTTTATTACTATTACACGACTTCAAAAGCTCTACATGTCGACTCTTCGAAGATGAGAAGAAGCCATATGGATACGGGACTAAATACAATCTTATCTTAGATTGTATTTAGTCTAAGAACGGTCTTTTCACAGTATTTTAGTTCGAAGGCAACTTCCTCGAGAACCCCGGAAACAACTCACGCCTCCTCGCCCTCGTCCGTCGGCCCGCTTCCCACTCTGGCCTTGCCTTCCGCCGTCTTGTCTGGCGAGTGGCTGCAACAAAGGGCCGAGCAACAACAAAACGAGCAGCCTCCAGGATAACAAAATACACCGCCAGCCCGCCTCCCAGCTGTAACTCCTGACTTCCCTGGGCATTTAATTGAAAGCGTGCGCAGGTGGAGCGCCCGGGACGCGGCGACGACTACAAGGATATCATTTTTCCAACTCGATGCCCTCGTCCATTGATCCTGACCGCAGCCGACCGGCGGCAACTCGAAACAACAGCGCAACAAGGAGCAGGGGGAGTGGCGAGACAGCAACAGCAGCCACTGGGAGGAGAGCAGGATGCATCGGAGCTCGACCGAAGTCTGGCAACTCGGCGAAGTTTCGTTATCTCCGAACGCCGGCGTGTCCTGTTCAGACGCCGGTGGGCGGCGCGGCGAGTGGAGTGGGCGACGGCGACGGCGACGGCGACGATGGCGACGGCGACCAGGTTGGCTGAGGTGGCGAGCGATACATTTTTAATGCATCGGCGGTCAAGGGGCGCCCAGGCGTGGCGGGGCGGGGCGAGGGCCACCGAGTCTTTGACATTGACTTTGGAATTTCATTTGCCACAGAGAGCTCTCGCAGTGGAAGGGGCGAGTGGGAGGGGCCCCCTGGCAGTGGGAACGGGCGCGAAGTCCGGCCGAAGCGAGCTCGCTCCGTGGAGTCTTTTCTCAGGAGGAGTCGGCAGAGCGAGTCCACTAAAACGAATCCTGGCCGAGGAGTAGAGGAGGAGAGGGGAAGGGGGGTGGAGTCCAGGAGTCGGTCTTCTTCGCCTCTGCTTCGAGGCGCTCTCTGCATCGCTGGTCCTGGCCTGGAACGGTCCGATAATTAATTTGTGAGTTTCTCCCGGTCGCACGGAGGCACTTGGCCGGCGAGTGGAGTTGCCAACTGCTTGTGCGTGTGCAATAAATTATGCAGCGTCCTCTGGGGGTGCCCAGAGCAGGAAGCGAATGGGAGGAGCGGGGAAGGAGAAGACGCTAGCGAAATCCTCCTGATAAGGGGCGAAAAGGGGAAATCATGAGCAAAGTAGAAGAGGAAACGAATGGAGTTGACAAAGGCGGCAGGACGGGAGAACGAGGATTGGGAGCAGAGCGAGGCAAACAGAAAACAGAACGAGGCGGAATCGCAATCACATCGTGCACTTTTGTCTTTTTCGCATTCCCCCTTCGTTCTCCCTCTCTGAGCCCAGCCCTCGACTTGCTCTGTCGCTCGTTTCGAACCTGCTGCGAGCTGCAGCCGCAACTCCTTCGCGTCGATTCATCAAACTACAGTGTTATTTTCGCTCACTGTCCCTCGCCCCCTGCTCTCTCCCGTCGACCGCCTTGGTGAAGGACATTTTATTTGCCCTTTCACGAAATTACTCGTCATTTTCCAGCTCAATACACAGCCAGCCGAAGGGGATCCAAGGGGGCCGAAAGGACGAAGAGCGGAGGAGGGGGTCTGGGGAGAGACGGCGTTGCAGCGGCAAGCGGTGCGAACTGCGAAAATGCTGACAAAATACTTTGTAACAATTGTTTATTTACTTTTTAACGAAAATGGTTTTCGGCTCGGGCGACCGGCCACGGAGGCGGCCGGCCGGCTGCGGAGGGCAGGCGGGGCAGGGACGAGCACTCGACGGCGCACTTAAAACTGCACCGGGCGAAGTCGCCGCCAAACGGTCAGGGCGCAGGACACCGACGAGGGCCGACGGCAGGACACACAAGTCGTCGGGTGGACGGAGGGACGGACGAAGTCACTGCAAGAGGAAGGAGTGAGCACAATGCCGGCGACAGTGTTGCCAACTTCACACAAAACGCCAGGAATAGAAAACTATTGCCGGAGAGAGCGAGCGAGAGAGATAGCATGGGCAAGCGAGAGCGAGGAAACTTTTTAAGTGAATTTTTGATTAGATCTCGACCAAGTTTTCTCGCTCACTTCGCTCCGCAACTTCATTTCGTTTCCTTCTCGATTGAGAGAGAGACAGCGCCACAGCGGGAGAGAGCGAGAGAGCGAGAGAGCAGCCGCACAACTTGGCTGAAATACTTAAGGTAAGTTTTGAGCAGAAAAGTAATTTTTGTAATTTGCGCAAAGGATATTTATTTCGTAAGGATAACAATAAAATATGCGCGAAACTCGGGCCAACTCGCCAGGCCGCGAGGGCGGGGCGAGGCGCCGCCGGCTGCGAGATAGAGTTGCAAAGTTAATAAAATTATTAGCGGCGAGAAGGGCGATAAATTAACAGAGCGTCCTCGCCGGCTGGTCGTTGCTGCCAAAGCACCAAAGCAGCAGCAACAACAACAGCAGCAGCGGCGAGCCACAGGGCTGTGTTGAGGATTTCGCAGAGTTTCGGGTCGCCATGGAGACCAGGCGCATAGATCGAGACACCTCTGTGCCCTTGTGGCGCACAAGTGGTCCCGCGGGATCCTCGGCCGCCCCTGGATCCCGTCGTCTCCCCAGACGTCCTGCCTGCCCGCCAACGTCCCCTCTCCCGCACACTCGCTCTGATCCCACGATCCTAGGGATCCGGAGGAAGAGGGCACGAGACTGCCGACCGGAAGCTGGTGTGTCGAGCAGGAGGGACGGAGAGAGAGATGGTGAGTGGGCAGGAGGGGGGAGGCAGGAGAGGGGCGGCTCCAGGTAGCGACAGCGGGCGGGCGAGGAGGCGAAAACAATTCCATGTCGCAGCACACTCGACACTCAATTTAATCTGAAAGCAAACGAGTCGCGTGGAATAATAAAACGCCGCCCACTCTCTCTCTCTCTCTCTCTCTCTCTCTCTCTCTCTGCACTCCCGCCGGCCCACAATGCTCGTGTCGCCCGCTCTCTCTCCCTCCCTTCTCCGCGGCTGGCTTTTAGGGTCCATCGGTCGCTGCGGCCTCTCTTAAAAAGTAGTTTATTGCATGCAAGTCGCCGGCCTGGAGGCTCTTGTGGTCACGACACTGTCTCTCTCCCTCTCTCCCTCTCTCTCTTGCTCTGGTGTGGTTGGCGGACGGAATCGAGCGAGTTTTTGGAGCGGAAGAAGTGGTCGGAGCTCTTAAGTGGACGCCTCTCCAGCGAGGACGGCGGCGGCGGCTCCCGGGACCGCAATCAGCGGCGGGGTTGAAGAAGCCCAACAACAACAATGACGAACCCCATAAATAAAATCAAAGTGGGGCTTCCGAGCCCGACCCGGCCGGCCGGGGAGGGGGCGCGTTTTAAACCGCTCCGTCCGCCGGTTGAAGGATGCCGGCCCCAGCTGAGCCCCTCCTGCGCCCGGCCGAGCAATGGAAACACACACTGCAATTAAGCTGCACACACACGCGCTCGCGACACACACTCACGAACGCGGACAGCCCCAGCGCGCGTCTCAGGTGTCGCCGGATCGGGCGAGGGTAATTTGTGTTGTAAATCGATTTGACTTTTATGACACTCGGCGTCCACCGCCCGCCGCGCTGCCGCTGCCTTTCCCTGGACCCACCTCCCACTCTCGCCCTGTCGCCCGCTCCGGCCCTCGTGGACCGCGTGAATTAAGGCCGGGCATCGCCCAGACACGCACACAAAAGGTCCTTCGAGCCGCATAAAATCTCGGCGATCCACTCCCCGCTTCCCCTGCCCCTCCCAACCGCTACGTGACCCGCGCCCGGGCGGGCTCCAGGTCGGTCCCGGTGCGCGAATGGATTCGGGACGACGTGCGGTCGGAGTCGGACTTCAATTTTCCGGGAACTTCTTTATTGTGACGCGTTTTTATTTCCCATTACTGTTCTTGCCCTTGTTGTTGCTGTGGTTGTTGGGGGTTTTCATTTTCGCGATGAAATTTCGTTGTTAATTTTAACTGCCCGTCGTTGTTGTTGTTGCTCTCGCTGCTCTTTTTCGGAGGTCCCGTGCATCATAAATCGTCAAGAATGTAAAAATGGCGACAAAATTTTATTAACGTCTCGCTCTCGCTCTGGCCCTGGCCCTGGGTCCGACATGGACCCGCGTTCTGGCTGCGCTCTCTCTCTCTCGCTCCCTCTTCTCGCGACATTGAGACCGCGATTCGTTTCGACTGCCGCCGGTTCATTTCGCCCGGGGCCCCAGGACGCGCCGCGGTCGCCTCCACCTGCGGCCGCGGCTTAATCCTGGAGCTAATACAGCGTGCGCCCGGCGTTGCCAACCATTCATTCATTCGGTCGGCCGCCGCCGCTCGGGTGCCACGACGGCGAGAGAGGGGCGGAGGTGCCGGCGACGCCGTGGATTTCGTTATTTTCGTGATTTTTCATTCGCAGCCGCGTATGTTGTTCACTTTATCCTGCTGCTGCTGATGCTCGCATGTTGTTGCTGCCTTTTGTGCTTGGCTCTAGTCCACTGGTTGTTGTTGTTGTTGTCCACTTGTTGTTATTGCTGTTCTGCACTCCTGATATTGCCTCCGTTGTTGTTCTTGTTGATTCGGTTGAGGTTTGTTTTTAAGTGAATTTTCGTGTTTTTGATTTAGTCCAGCGTTCGCCCTCTCTCTCTCTCTCTCCCACTCTCTCTTTTTATTTTCACTCCTCTCCGTCGTCGACGCCGCTCTCTCTGGAACCTCTGGCTTAGGATGGAATTGAAATTATCGCCGCGTTCGCGAACCTTGCGCCGGACACGTTGCCCATGTGCGAGTGAGTTGGTGTTCGTGTGCGCGTGTGAGTGGCTGAGCACATGTGTGTGTGTGTGCGAGTTGTGTTGGGTGTCGACCTGCGCTGAGTGAGGTCAACGCAAAGAAATAAATAACCCGCGGCGATACCGGGCAGGCAACTGGGACCCGCACAGGATCAAGGGAGCGACTGGGGACTCGTACAGCCTCCGAAGAGGTCGTTGGAACGCACCTGCAGGTTCAGACAGGTCTGTGCTGAGGTCTGGAAGGGAAGAGTTTGATCGTGGTGATTTCAAGTAGGAAACAACCGATGATCCGCAGACAGCTTGGGTTGATTCAAATGCGTTTCCGGGAGACTCTGAACAACTGCAGGGACTCCTCGGCCGGAGGTCCCGAAGAACGGATTCCCCGAAGCAGGTCCAGGGGTCCTGAGGGCCGTCGCTTCCGCCACACCCTGTGCGCGGGGCATCAACCGTTTCTTATCCCGGGACTCGACTTAAGAAGCCGGCCACATGTAAGCCAGACACCAACACACACACTCAGGCGCACGCCAAACTCACGCATGCATGCGCTCGTTCTGGCGCACATCAACACACACACACACACACTCGCACACTCGCTCAGACTTGCATTGAATCGCAGTGTGCGGCAGACGGCGGTGGGTTGTTGTTGTCGCGCGTGTGCGCGTGTGTGAGTGAGTGTGTTATTTGTGAGTTTTGCCAGAATTAAAAATGGCGAAAACCATAGCAACAACAACAACAACAACACACACCTCAACACAACAACAAGCACGAGAAATGTAACAGCATCAGGATCAGGAGCAACCACAGTAAAAATTGAGAGCGTGACGTGGTGGGGCGATAAAAAACTACAGCAACAACACATGCCGCAGCAACTACAACAATATCGCCATGACTTACAGCAACAATATTAAAAAGAGCAGCAACAACAACAACAACAGCTGCTGCTGCTGCTGCTGCAATAAACACTTCGCATTCCGACACGAACAGGAAAATGGAAATTTATGACTTAAAGGCCATAAATTTCCCGCTGGCTGCCGTGCCCTCCTCCCCCGACCCCGCCCGTCCCCGTACTCACGCCAATCCACCTCCAGCCGGCCGCGGTCGGCCCGAGCCCTCGCCGAAAATCCCCGGAATCCCTCTTTAAGACGACGGCGGCCGCAGGGCGAATCCCGAAATTCTGGCGAAGCTTCTTCGTTATTCGGGTACTTTCGGCCATCTAATTAAAGCGAATCCAGCGAATCCCCTCCTTCTCTTCGCACCTCGCCAGGGCGTCCTCGTCTCCGGCCAGCTCCTGATCCTATCAGCGGCCACTCATCGAGGGACGGCGGCTGTGCGAAAAGGACCCGAGAGACAAAGGCCGAAAAGCCCGCCTGCCCCAATCGCTTGGAAAATACGTTCAATTATCGGCCAGTGGGCTGGGCTGTGGAAAAACAACAACAACAACTGCACCCAATCCGACCATCCGATCGAAACAATGACGACCCCGTCGTTCCGCCCTTCCTTCTTCACTCAATAGTGATTGTCTCGATTTGCCGTGCGCTCCCTCCTCCTTCCCTCCCGCAAATGTTCGGTTTGCTCGGGCACCGGAATGTGCCGAACGACCAAAGGATATCCCGTCACACTCCCGCCCCGCACACCCACCGACGCACCGGCACAGATTATAAGAACTTATTAAAAAGGATGTTAGCTCGAAATAAACATGAAAGGATCACCGCCGAGCCGGGGTCCCAGCGAGGCACCGGGGCGGCCGGCCGAAGGAGCTCGGTCTCCTCGGTGTTTGCCTTGTCTCCGACGACGCCCAAAACAGAGGACGCGAGGACGGAGTGTGGTCAGTCTGGGCAGGCGGGGAAGGCTGCGGCTCCGGTCGATCTCCATTCTTATTACTCTTCGGGGATTTGGCCGCAGGTTGATTTGGCCGCCGCCCGTGCAGCCCGAAAGGACTCGCAATGGCATTGATATAATTAAATTTTCTCTCCCGCCCCTGCCTGGATCCTCCGAGGAGCCAATTGTGGGGGAGCGGGTCGAGTGTGGACGGGGTTGGGTCGAGTGTGGCCCGAGTGGTTCGGGCTTGATTAACGGGCGAAATCCCCGATGATCCGCAATGAAATTGAACCAGTGATCGAGGGGAAACGGGGCACGAAACCTCAGTGCAGGAGGCAAGTGTACAGCGAGGATGCCGAGCCGGAGGACCTGAGGGCAGCTCAATGAGCAGGGCCAGCCATTAGGATGACACTCGAGCATGTCAGAGCCATGAACCGACCTCAGCGCAGAGTCTCACGCCGGCCCCCGGCCACAGGACACCGCACTGAGTCGTCAACCGTCGCAGGACTTGCAGTTCCACTCATCCTAGGGCGCCGAGGGCTTCATTTGTCTCGGGACACCGAGTCGCCGTTTGTCCCGGGACAGGACTATCTCCACGTCCAGCTCGCCTGCAGCCACGATGTCACATGCATATCAGCTCCTTGAAGTCACCTCTGAGCTCCTGCGGCTGCTCCTCCCCGGTTCCCGGCGCCCCGGAGCAGGTCATCAAAATTTGGAGAGCTCTTGGCTGGCCGGAGGACGACCGGCGAAAGCAGTCCGTTCATTTGTCTTGGAGATTTCTGAACCGAGTCACCTGCAGTGCACGGGTCGGGGAGAACGGCCGAAGGAGAGGAGGGGGAGCGAGAAGGGGTTCCAATAGAAGATGAATTTCGAAGACAAATGATGCCACAGAAAATTAGCTTCATGCGAGAATTCGCCTCGAGGGGGAGACGATGAAGAAGACACGGCAGACGGCGAGCACGGGCTCGAGGTGAGGGAGAAGAAGGGGACGAGGAGCGCGTGGTTGCAGCAGATGGATGACAGCCGGAAGAGGATGCCGAAGGCGCTGGCGACGACGATGTGGGAGCACGGTGCGAGAACGAGAACGAGAAGCCAATAGAGAAGGAGCTCGTGAAAGGTCTCGAAACTGGGTCAGCAATTGATAAATTATAAACGAGATTATAAATTGAACAGTGGGGAAATAAACAGCAAGAGAGATAAATAAAATCCAGTCGACATGCCTTAAATAATTCGGAGCAGAATTAAGCACAATAATTGCAGGCCCGTAAGAACGAGAGAGAGAGGGGGAGAGTGAGGTAACAAAATGACGCGGAAGTAGGACACTTGATAAATCATACACATCCAGCATTAAACTGGAAAATCCTGGAGCAGTTTGCGAAAATCACGTTTTCTGATCTCGCTGCCTCGGGCATAACAAATGATCGATGTACGAGGCGGGATGCGAGTGTGTGTGTGAGTGAGTGAGTGTGTTGCATCGAGCGCATAATGGAGAATTTGCGTATGTGTTGTGCCAGAGAACCTTCGCATCCCACCTTCTGCAGCTGTCTGTGCATCGGCTGAGGAAGACAAATGAACGAGGAGCCGAAGAAGGAGCTGCCGGGCGGGGGAGACGCGGCGGAGGACGAGCAGAGCCGGGTCGGGCGGAGGCGCGAGGGCGAAATTTCTTGCAACTTTGATGTTTTATTTCCAATGGCAAAAACACGGACATGTTGCAACATCAGGAGCAGAAGGTGAGCCTGGGCTGCCCGAACCGAGCTGTCGGTGCGGGAGTTGCCAACTTCATCGAAACTAGGTTAAGTGACGGCGGTGAGCGAGCGGGTGCTCGGGTTATTTACGAGCCACGCGCTCGCAGATAAGCTCGTTCACACGGTGCATTTCCACGATTATTGCTTCCAAAAGCTGAGCGAGCCGGGTTTCGGCATCATTTTTCAAGCGTCCCCCTCTCCGGCGAGTATACAAGGACTTGTTGGGTCGTTCTTTCCGTTATTGTTACGGCTGACATGTTTGTTGCTCTTCGGTGCCGTTGTTGTTGCTGTTACGGGGCTCCGGGCAATGGTTGAGGGGGATCCGACGCTCGCTCGGCACGCGCTGCTCGTCCGCCGACTTCACCGCCTTCACCGACCTGCCGCTCAGCACCTCCTGCCCTCTCCCCGGGGTGCCTTCGACCTCGGCCCGTTTTACGCCCCTCCGAACGATCCTCAACCTTGCACCCCAGCAGTCGTCCTCCCACTGCGCCATTTCCCTGCAGCTTTCGGCCAACTCTCTCCTGTTTCCGCCGCGTGCTTTCGCTTTTGGCCACCTTCTGGCCTTCGCCCACTCCCGTCCCGTGATTAGGACGACCGCGAGGCGAACGTGTGCATTGTCAGAGCCTCGACGAGCGTCCCCTGACCCCCCTTCTTCTCTGCCCCTTTCACACGTCGCTCTCGGCCTCTTCCTCCCTCGGATTTTTCCTGATGCAGCTCGCGCTCACCTCTCGCTCGCCTCCGAAGAAGTTGAGTAATGATGACCATTAGAGGGCCGGCCGGGAAGACGGACCGCGACCGCGTCCGCGTCGGCAACCGTCATCGCCACAACCACGACCGCAGCCACCTTCACCACGTCCACCCCAGCCCGGTCCGGGCTCCACCGTGGCCGCGGTCGCGGGGCCGAGGGCGGTTTTTGCTGGCTGCCGATGCCGGAGTTTCCCGTGGCTTCGGTTGCTCCAGTGCCTCGAATGGCCCTCGGTCTACTTCGGCTGCCCCACGTAGCATCGTTAACAACATGTGTTGCGAGGACGAGGCGGCGGCGGCGGAGGCGACGAGCTTCGTTTTTGTTTACGGCCTTCACAGGTTGCACGAGCTGTTTGGAGCGCTGCCGCCCTTCTCTTGCTGCGGACGTGTTTTTCGCGGAAGGAACAACTTTTCAAATTTGTATTATTCGCTGAATTTTAGGAGTTGTTCGAGTGCCTGGATCCCGCGGTGGTTTGAGTGGTTTTTTCCTAAAATTGCGAAATTCAAAAACTTTTTAGCCTGATAAAAGAAATAGAGCAAAGTATTTTGAGCTTTATTTTTAAGTCTAAACCCACATGCAAATTGTAAAATGCAAAATTTCTCTCGCTTGCACTAAGTTAAAACGTCACCGACTCAGTCCCAAATCATTTCTGGAATCTCATACGCAAGACTCAGAGGTTCATGCAGGTTCATAATGACTTCATCATTAATAATTAGCGTGATCGTGGAAAGTACGTAAGTGGAATTTTTTAATTCGATTTTAGTTCATATCATCACGCTAATATCGAAAGTTTCCAAACCCTCAAAAATTCCCATACGTAGTTTCCGATTACTTTTTTCCCAACTCCTCTCCCTCTCTCTCGCCCCACAGCCCTCTCTCCTCGGTAGATATTTCACAATCCTTCCAACACTGTGCACCTCGTCGTAAAATTGCTTTTAGCATCGACATTTCACGGGAGCGGGTGGGGAAATGAGATTATGCGGCAGATGAGGGGCGGCGAGGCACGGGGCACTTTTTATGACAGCGGGGCGATGGACGTTCAGCAACACATTTGCAATTATTCGCCGGTCCCTCGTACCCGTGCCTCGTCCAGCCCTCACCACCTCGGCCCGCTTCGGAAATATTGCGATTTTCCCATTTTTGATCGGAGATCTAAGCATTTATCTCGCCTTCAATAAAAACGTCCTCACAACATGTCGTGCGCAGCGACCCCGTCCGTCTGTCAGCGCGTCCTGCGCTGCACCTCTCCACCGCGAAATCCCCTCTCTCTCACCTCCCATCGGTCCCTGTGCACTTGTTTCCCCCTTTCTTCGCCCGTCTCCACCACTCGCAGTCGCGCCAGCTCCGTCCGGCCAAACACCAATTCATTTGTTGCAATTCAGAGGCAACAAAAAGTCAATTTGGCGCGACTTCATGAGGAGCAATAAATATTTCGTCCTTGCGATTTCGCTGTATGTTGCTCCGGATGACGATACTTTAGTTGTTGTCGTTGTCGTTGTTGTTGTTCTTGCTGCAGTGGTTCCTCCTGTTTTTGCTCCGGTCCGCATTGTTTCATCCGTGTCCACCTTTGCCACCTGTCCCTCTCTCCCCCTACCGCTCTCTCTCTCGCTGTCTCCTTCGGTTCACCTTCGCGCTCCCGCAGGACCCTTCATTTTTCATATCCTTGCAATGCACAATTTACAGCTGCTTTTTATAGTCCTTCGATCATTCGTTCGCCTTCGTCCTCAATTCCTTCCTGCCCACGCTTTTTCACTCACTTTTTCGCTTCTTTCTTTTCTGGTGTCATCGCAGTCATCGACATTGTTGTAGCTGCTGCTGCTGCTGAAATTTTTCCCAAGCTTCGTCCTGCTTCCGAATAGAAATCCTTGGCTTTCGAGCAGGACGACGGAGCGAAGTTGGTCGTGGCTTTTGTTGCTTACTTTTGCGAGATTTCTCTTATCGTCGGCGATATTGTTGTAACTGTTTTCGTTGCTATTGTTGTTGTTCTTGTTGTCGGATATGTTGTTTCTGCCGGCTTCTCCGAGCTCCGTATTTATGTCAATAATAGTTATGTAATCGCTTGTCATCAATTCTGTCAGCAGTTTTTGTCGCTCCGTCAGTTCAGCGCGCGCGCTCTCCCTCTCCAGCTCCCCCATGGCTCCCCTATTCGCCCCTGTGTGTCCGGCTTCTCGTGGTCCCTCGGCGGCCCCTGGTCTCTCGGTCGGTCGGTCGGTCGGTCGAGCATCGATCGATTGAAATTTAATTAACTTGTCGGTTAAGCGTTTATTGCGTCAAATCGCACACAGACAAAAACTGACCAGCTCGCTCCGGCATACAGACAGACGCTGGCGGAAACACACATGCAGACGAGCCCAGAGCTACACACACACACACACACAGATGCCAACGCCGACCTGCCGTCGTACGTCGTCGCATTCTTGGCAGCGCGATGACATCGCGTCAACGCACACACACACATGTCTTCGGCGATACGGAGATCCGGAGATTCGGAGGGAGATGGCGATAGAGATGTGCACGGCGTGATGACACTAGAAAATTATCGAAATTTATCGCTGGATCGATGATTGATGGCGTGATTATTGATGGACAGACGGCCGGGCCGGGAAGGACATAAAAAACGTGTCCTTCGGCTGTCGTGCTGGTGGTCGAGCAGAGGAATGAATAAATGAATTTCCCGGCAGGACGCTGCCAAGGTCACGAGGAGCAGGCGGCCCTTCGAGCCCGAGGGCGACCAGAGGACCGGAGCGTGGACAGGACCGAGAAGCGCGGAGCGAGGAGCGAGCGAAGAACAATAAATGATGCGTGCCGACAGAGATGGAGAGCCCACTGCGGGTGGGACAAATGAAGACGAAGATGGGACGGTTTTCGATCTCTCGGACGGGCTGTAATTGGCGGGGTCGCTGAGGCAGGGGAGCCGATGATGGACAGTGACGTGGGGAACTAAAACGGATGGAAATTTCAAATCGGGTGTCTTACACTAAATAGCAGCAAGGCAATAAAGGTGTTAATCACTGAATGCCTCTTGCTAACAATGCATTGAAGGCTATGGGAAAAACACGTTTGGCTCAAGCGAAAAATTAATGAAATAACTATCGAAAACACTGATGAGAAATAATTGTTTAAAATAAAATGAAATGACGACCGATCGTAAAATAAATCGCACCACATGGCATTACGGGAGATATCAGAAAATGAGAAAAAGGCTGGCTCTGAGAATGATTCCAATATGTTTCGATATTAAATTTCAATATTGTCTAAATGGAAAACCACAAAATAAGGTATAACGTCCGAAATTACGTTTAGTTGGGCGGAAAATTGCGGCCGCATCTGATAGAAATCTCCTAACTCCTCTTTATGCCTGTAATTCGCCATAAAAATCCACCATGAATCTTGTATTCCGCATTTGGCGCACGGACGCAAAAACTAGACAACCCCGGAGCGAGGGTGGGCGGGGCTGCCGGGAGCGGGAGAGTGGGAGGGCGAACGGCATTTAAATGGCAGCTGCAAAACGACGGCCGTGCTGACAACATAACGAACGTATTGAAAGCATAAAACAACAAGTGACTGAGTTTTTAATTTCATTAAAACTTCCACTCGAGTCCGAGTGGGAGCCGCACACACATGCACATGTCCTTGCACACGAATAGCAGAGAAGCCTTGGACAGATGGACCACCAGCCGGGCGGGGAGAGAAGGGGACGGATCGACACACTCACACACACACACACACTCGTATACAATGCAATAATAATCACACATAACAAATTCAAATGTCAAATTAACGTCCAGGCGAGCGAGCGAGCAAAAACTTCGTCCTTTGTTTATTTTCCACTCTTTTCTGATTTTCCGCATTATTTTGTTTCTACTCTGACTTAGTTTTTCTCCTCGTTTCATTTCGTTTCAGCTGCACTATTTTTATGAAATTTCGCCTCCTCTGCTCTATTTTCATTCCGACTTGATTTTCATTTTTTCCCAATAAAGTTCCGAAACAAAGCCGAGCGTAACTCGGGAGATCGGAAGCTGCGGAGAGGGAAAGGAGTGGAGAGTGGGAGGGAGGGGGAGGGGTCCGGAGAGAGGGGGGATTGCATTCATCGAGCCCTCCTCGTGCATTTGGTGTGAAGTCTCGTTGAAACCGAAAACACAAATGGGCCAAGGAGCGAATCCCGGACCGAGGCGTGCAGCGGAGGGGCGGGGTGGGGTTCGCGTGGATTCTTGGGGATGATGTGGTGAGCAAACTGCATAATGAACAATTCGAACAGTTGCCGAAATGAAAAGTTAGCGAGCGGCAAAGTTTGCCCCATGGCCAGGCGAGAGCCAGGACGGCAGCGGGACGAGGGCCCAGAGGAATCCTCGACAGGCGCCGGCGACGGAGAAGTTTCGTCTGCGCCGACTGATTGACTTCGAAAGCACAGTCCTGGAATGTCCTCTCCGCAAAAGCCCTTTGCGTCTTCCACTCGCCCTGGCCGGCCTTGGTTTCGCATTTCCGTCCGGCAACACGTTTTTCGCATCATGTCTCGTGTCGCTGGTGGCTGCTGCGAATCCCCTCAACCGCCCTCACCCGCCCTCTCCCTCACCGAACGGGTCCTGCGGGGAAGGCGGTGTCCTTGTCCCCACTGAGCTGCAAATTAAACTCGAATCTAATTAAATTAACATTCGGAAATCGCAATTAAATTCACTTCAACTGCAGCGAGACAGCGAGACAGCCAGGTCGAGGCCGAGGCCGGCGCGGGCGTGGGAAGACCGCGAGGTGTGGGGCGGCGGGAGGAGGGGGAGTGTCGGAACATGACGTGTACATGACGACTCGGGCACGGCCCGTGTCATGTCCTGGCAGCGCATCCTGGCGCTCGGCTCGATTGCGCACTCGACGGGGGGCGGGCGGAGAGCGGCGGAGAGGGCGAGTCCGGGGTTGCAAGGGAGGGGCGCCGGTCGGTCGGTCGAACGTCTGTTTCAAATCACCTTCGACGGCGCTCGGGCGAATAAATCAAAAACATTGGAGCGCGCGATTCGGGCGAAGGCAGGCGGGCGGCAGCAACAACGGCGACAACAACAACAGCAACCGTAGCACACCAACCACAACTGAAGGAGCATCAGGACAACAGGAACAACAGGCACGGTGGCAGCAGCAGCAGCAGCAAATATGAATTTAATTAAACAATTCGAACGAAATTTATGGACGGGTACGCCGAGCGAGGGCCGTCGAACGAGGGCACACGACGCGCTGCCGGCGGGAAAGGGAAGGGAAGGAGGAGGTGGAGGGGTGGGAGGTCGATGCGGTTGCATGGCGATCGCGAGGAAATCGAAACTGCGCCGCATTACGGGAATTAGTTGAGGGCTCCGCCTGGAAACGGCCTGGGCCGGGACAGCAGCGGGCCGTGGAGACGCGGGCGCCGGACGACGGCACGCGTCACGGAATTCGTAAAAACAGGAATTGCTGAGGCAGGACCCCAAGTTACAACATCAATGATTAATTATTATGTATTATTATGTTGTGACTAACAAATACACACCAAAAATACAGGTACGCCATTTGCGCCGTTTACAAGAAAAATGATAATACATTTAAAATTTCTTTGCAATAAAACTTTATACAATCAATAAATATGAAAACAACAATTAATAGAAAAATATAAAAAAAGACGAAGTACAATACTCGCAGCTCTTCCTGTCCCTCTCCGTCGCCCCTTGCACGACCTTCTTCTCATTCTTTCCCTACCCCTGAGTTATGAAAACTGAGTGAAGAATCGTCGACGGGCGACGAGGCCGGCGGGACGAATCGAGCGGCGTTCGATGCACTTGCGGTCGTCATGGCAAATGGCCGGGGGAGAGCGGGGGAGCGACAGAGAGAGGTAGGGAGAGAGAGAGAGAGGTGGAGTGGGAGACTCTCGGCGGACCTCAGGAGGGGAGAGGCCTCCTGCCCGGCGTGGGAAGAGCAGAAGCAAGTGATTCAACAATTGGCAAATGGAAGCACGTGAAATGAAGAAAGGAAGGGAGGAAGCTGGAGGAAGCAGGAGGAGGAAGGGCAAGTGGAAAGGAAGAGGAGAGGGCAGAAGGAGGAAACCCTGAGCGAGGCTTCCGACGCCAGGCAACGGCATCGATGCGCGACGGCCGAAGGGGGGAGGATCGGCGGGGGAGGCGAACCCTCGTTAATTGAATGTTTTTCTGCGCGTGTGCATCCGAATCGTGTGCATTTAGGTAATTGACAATAACGTGGCAACGCCGTGCAGAGGCCGGGGCGGGGCTCTGAATGGATCGAGGATGATTCAGCAGGCTGCGCTTGAGCTCGCGCTCACTCGATTTGAGAAACGCATCTTCGGCTAATTGGACATTCAGTTGAGGTCCAAAATAGTCATCAGCCGATTTTCATTCTCTTTTTTATGAACAAATTGTGTCGGAAATGCTCGAAATGTTATGCAAATGAGGAAATGGAGACAATACGAGAATCAAGTGAACTAAAACATATTTCTCTGAAAGCCAAACTTATTAAAACGTAATTAATGACAACGCGAATTAGTGGGTGCAGAACGGAGTAAAACAAATTAGTGGCGCTCAAATGAATAGAAAATGAAGGGCGTGCTCAATGGGCGCACAAATGTGCGAAATGGGCGCAAAGAAGCTGAATGCAAAACAAATGCACACGACGAACAGTACTGAAGCCAAATTCATGCATTATCGAAGAGCGAGTCACAGATGAACGAACGACGCGCCCATCAATGAACGCGCGCACAGACGAATTAATGAACGAGGGGAGGGTGGATGAACGGCTGGGCGAGCGAGACGAGCGCGGGCGGCCGTGAGCAGTGGCCGCAAATTTATCGGCGCCCACCGGAGCGGAAGCGCGGGCCGTGTTTGCCCTGCTCTGCTTTCGCATATTTTATGCCATTGTTTTATTATTCTTTTCGGGATGCCGTTGTTGTTGTTGTTGTTGCTGGCGCTGTTTGTTTGCCTGTCTGTGGTCCTTCGTGCTTCGTGGATCTGGCACTCGCGACTCATCCCGGGCCGCGCGTAATCGCAAATCCTTATTAGCTGCCGCCACGCGCCGCCTGCGCCGTGGAGTGAGCGGGAGCTGGCAGGGAGAGGGGGCGAGCGAGAGCGAGATCGAGATCGAGAGTGAAAGTGCGGCCGAGAGCGAGGATGGAAGTGCATTTGCGGTCGGGGGGCGTCCGCATGAGAAAGACAAACACGTCCCAAAAGGGACCCGCGGGCCGGGTCGCCGAGGGTCGGCCGGGACGTGAATGAATTGATGCACTCGGTCCCCTCGGCCCGCGCCGTCCTGCAATTGCGGCTGGTGGTGTTTTTGTTGTTGTTGCAATTACAGTTGCATCCGCCGGGACCGCACGTCACTCTCCGTCTCGCTCCCCCACCGTCGTTCCCGCCGACGCCGTCGCCCCTGCCGTTGCAATTTTGTCAAATTTATTGCTTTTTTAAGTGCGACGCGTGTCGCCGCCGCTGCTGCGCAGTCGCCCCGCAACCACCTTCGCCAGGATGCGCGCGTCCTCGTTGCGTCAGCCTGCAGTTGTTGTTGGTGCTGCCGCCTTCGCCTCGCGCGCCCTGTTGCTGGCCGCGACCCTGCCACGCCTCCTCCGCCCCAGCTGACAACGAGCGCTCCAGCGACCCGGCGCCAGTCCGTCCGTCAGCCTGTGACGTGTGTGGCGGCTGAGCGGTGGACAGGGCCGGTGTTCGTGTTGTTGCCATTGTTGTTGTTGCTCTGGAGGGGCGCTCGTGTCGTGCCCTGGTCGCTGCGTGTTTTCGGCGAGCGCCTGACTGCGGACGGGGACTGCGTGCGGAGTTTTAGTCGGCTACGAGGGCCTCCGCGTGTGTCGTCTGAGGGATCGTTGCCCCCTCCGGCTCGGGACGAGATGCTGCAAACTGCGCACCTTTCCAGAGACTCGCGAGACATGTTGAATATGAGCAATTTCTTTCATCGAAGTCGCGATTCCCAAGGAGGAGGGAGGGAAATCCTCCGCATTCCAAAATCGAAGTCACTCCGAGAAAAATCTGTAAATAAGAGTTTCCAAATGTGAATAAACTTCCTCGGCTTCAAACAGTTCGATTCGTTTCTTGACCGATTCATTCAGCATTGAGGGAGAATTCACTCAGTCTGAGAAATTTCGGTCTCTGGTCGAAAGTAGCTCGAAATACTCTCAAATAGTTCGTCAAAATAGAACAAAAACGATCACACAAATCCATCGCAGGCCTCTGATCCCGTCAAAAATATGCAAAAAATAAAATCACTTCACTCAGTATCGGGAAATGTCACCCAGAAACCTTCATGCAAAATATGTTGTTCTTCCTCTCAATTTCCTCCTCAACAAATACCTTAAACAAATGGAATTCATTTTTTAGGTTTCTGAAATAAATGTCCTCTATTTCAGAATGACGGACAGGGTGCAACAACGGAACGGAAACAACAAGAGCTAAAAAGCAAATGAAAGCAAACTGCAAAAAGTTCAAAATAGCAGCATTTAAAATAATTGCAACAACAACATATAAACAACCGCGGGCGAAAGAAGTTCGACCCAAACCCCGCTGTAAATCAAAGGATTTTTAATTAAACTCGAACCTGTCGCCGGGCAATATCTCATTTTATGACGCATCCTGATGCGTTCCCAGCCCGCCGCCCTCCACTGACGTCGCCTTGGGACGGACGACGCGGCCAGGGCTGGGGTGCGGAAGCGGGTGCGGGTGCGGGTGCGGGGACGGCGTTGGCGGGGTTAATTTTCGTGTTAATATTCAAAGCCGTGCTTCCGCGCATAAATCACGACGACGGCTGGCCGCAGGAGCGGCGCAGGGTGGCGGGTGGCGGGTGGCGGGTGGCGGTGGTGGGTTCGCCGGGTTCCCGGGCTCGCTTTAATTGAAGGTGAAAATCCTTCGGGGTTGCTTTCGGGTGCACTCCAGACCACAACAACAACAGCGACAGCAACGACAGCGACAACCGCCGCGGCGACTGCGACAGCGACAGTGACAGCAACTGTCAAGGAGCAGCAACAACAATGGGCGAAGAGGCGGAGGAAGACGCCGGGGAAGAAGTGGCTGGGCGACAAAGGAGCCATCAGGAAGGACCGAGAGCAAGTGGAAGACAATTCAGGGTCATAAAACGCACCCTCGGCCGGGCGCCCCTGCGCCCGACGCGTCCTTGCGCGGCGATCTCGTCCCTTTTTACTCCGCTGTCATCTTGCGAGACTCTTGATGCGTGTCCTGGGAAATAGCGGAAATATTACCCCAGACGACCGGCGCTCACTCCCTCTCCATCTCGCCCACTCCCCCAGGCCGGGGTGGTTCCCGGGGAGGGCGGAGGCCGCTCGCCGGGTCGCCCCGGGCGCAGAAGGCGACTTAATGTGATTGTGTTTGATTTCGTTCGACTGCATTTACGCAGTTCGGGATGCCCTGCGCGGCAACAACAACAATACAACAATATTATCTCCAGCAACAACAATGACATTCCTGCAACAACATCAGGCGCACCGACGCAACAACATCGTCTGGAACAACACGAAAATCCTTCATAAATATAATTACGAGGATGGCTGCAACAACAACGGCAGCACCGAGGTCCTGCTCGTCGCATGCCAGGCAGCCGGCCACCCTTTGGGTGACAACAACAACAACAAGAACAACAACATCGATAGCAACTCGAGGAGTCCTTAATAATTCCCTTCAAAATTTGTCAAAATTGGCTTTTTGACTCCGACTACATCGGCAGCAACGACAACGTAACAAGCAACCACAACAACGTCCCGGAGCAGCTACGACAACAACAACAACAACAAAAACAACAACAACAATAACAACAACAACGACAACGACAACGACAGGACACTGAAGTAGCCTCGAGTACAAGAACAACAGCTGTCGATGCAGGGGGTGCGCGAGGCCAAGGGGCGTGCGGTGGGCGTGACGGAGGGCGAAAGTTATGAATACGAATGGGGAGGGAGAACCAGAGATCATCAGGACGAGCGTCGACCGAGGCAGAGCGCCGAGGGGCGGCGACAGTGGGCGAGGAGACCTGCTCCATCTGGGAAATCTGGGAACCCCCACTTGATTTGAGTGGCTGCCGCAGAGTGACACGGAGAGCGAACCCATCGGCGGGAGGGACGGAGTGACTGCGGTCGAGAGGACGGCGATAAGCGCGAAAGGTGGTTGAGTTAAGACTTGGGTCTGTCTTCATTCTCCGTACGAACCTATTTCGGCGGAAATGAAAGCATCATTCATTCCAGCATTCGAAATTGGTTTACTTATCGGATTATTTACCATAATTTTCTCACAATTTCAAATTTAAGTTCAAGTTTTGCACAGAACAGTGCACGGCATTTATTTATTCTTGTTTTCTCAAATTACTCAAATTAAAAAATAATAATCAAAGTAAAAAGAGAAAATCAGTAACCCGTTCCTAGAACCAATTCCCATACCAAATAGAGGTCCACCCGTCTTGGGTTCACTTGCGCCCCCCCTGTTGGGTCCCCCGGACTGGGGGTTCTCCGAAATTGCCCACGGTGAGCTGTTGTTGTTGTTCATGTTGCATTCACTCACTCATTCTCTCCGAGTCATTTGACTTTCAGAACCACGCCCGAGCCTCGACGCGGCCCCACACGCAGACCCGCACCTCACTCACTGCCTGACCGGATCAACTCCCACTTTGGCGCGCCCCACGCCCCACGCCCCACACCAGTCGCAAATATTAGCATAATTTCATGAAAACCTTTGAGTGCCACAAAATCTCCCGCCTGGGCAGGGTCGGGTGGCCGCGGGGAGGCGGCGGCTGGGAGAAAACGCGCCGCCTGGGCACCTTGGCGCGAGATCGGAGCAGGCAACAAAACCCGGTCTGTCGTTCGCAGCGGCCGACCAGAGGGGTCGCGTGGGGGGCGGGAGGGTCGGCGTGCAGAGGGCGGGGAAGGGTTGGGAGTGCAGGGGACGCCGCATGCAGCGAAATTCGACGCCAACAAAAGACCGACGAATGCCGCACAAAGGATAATTGTTTCCAGCGGTGCGGAGAGCGGGGGCCAGGGCGAGGGCGAGGAAGGCGGGGGCGAGAACGATGAGGAAGAGGAAGGAAAACTGCAAATTTTATAGCGTTATCCTTAAATCTAATTAGCATAATATTTCGCGACGGACGAACGGACGGACGCGCAGACAGGGCAGGGCGATGTCGGCACAACTGGGCGGACTCGGGCGGAGCGACCGAAGACGGACGGCGGACGGAGGGCGGACAACTGGGCGGGCAGCAGACGACACGAGGTCTGGCGTCGCTCGCAGGCGGAGACGGCGGCCTCGGTGGAAGTCGATGGGGCGGCCACGCGAGCTCGTCAGAAACTACTTCACAACAACAACAGTAGTGACAACAACAACAACAATGACAACTTCGAACACCCCAAAAAACTACGGCGATTTCAGCGGAGCCAACGACAGTGGGGGGGGGGGGGGGTTCCAGCCAGTCAAGCGGACACCCAAAGTCTGCAACAACAAGAGACACAATGGCAATAGCTGACAACAACAACAACAACCATCTCGAAACAAGAGACGTGTCTGTGAATGGTTCTTTTGTCCCGTGTTTATTGGGAATTATTTGTTGTTTTTATCGTTGAAATATTGTAGTTGTTGCTGTTGTCCCTGGTGTTATTGTTTTAACATTATTTTGATTATGATTTTGACAATATGAAGTCCTGCGTTGTGTTTGTTGTTGTCTGTGGAAACTCTCTCCCTCTCCCTCTCCCTCCCTCTCCCTCCCTCTCCCTCCCTCTCTCTCCCTCCGTCCCGTGCCGCCTTCTCTTCCCCACTCAACCCGTTTTATTCTGTGTTTGTTGTTGTTTTTGCGACAAATCTAATTGAAATCATTGAGGGTGCTTATGAAATTGTTGTTGTTGTTGTTGTTGTTGTTGTTGTTGGTGTTATTACCAATGTTGTGGTTGTTGTTTCCGTAGAACTTTTCATTTCGGCTTTTGTCGCAAGGAGTGTGTGCCGTTGTCGTTGTTGTTGTTGTTGTTGTTGCTGTTGGCCGCTGCACTGTCGTCGTTGTTGTTCCCTGGCTCCGTAATATAATTTAATAATTTCCTGTTACGAGAACCATTCGTTGTTGTTGTCGCTGTTGTGCGCGAGCAATTGCATCGCAAATGGCAACAGACAAAAGTCTGGCATCACCGGCGCGTCGATTGCACGGTGGGCGCGGTTAAAAAAGACTTAAATTTATCAACTTTGTGAACAAGGAAGCAAAATATTGCACAATTACAATTCATCAGAAAAATCTGAAATTTTGTAATTTTTATTTTCCCAAATTCCTCCAAATTCAATTCCTTAAATCCACATTTATCCACAAAAATGATTCAAGAATCACGGAAAATTGTCGAATGTTCTCTGACATAACAGGAGGGCAACACGTAAACGAAGCCGCCACTGTTTCCCAGTGGAGGCCCACTGTGCGCGTTCGTCGCCCGGCCCTCGTCCTCAGCGGCCGCGGCCCCGCGATTTGCGTGCGCTTCGGGGAGCGCGATAAAAATGAAAATAGTTTCATTTTCGCGTTTCCGCGTTTTCCGCGTTCTGCCTCCGCGCCCTGTCTCCGGGCGTCTGTGTTGGGGCCGTCGCTGCAGTCGTTGTTGTTGATGGTGGCATCGCCGCCGTTGTTGTTGTTGTTTTGGTGTCGTTTGCGCGGTGTCGATGTCTGCCGAGTGTCTGCGGCGTGTCCTTGTCGCGTATCCTTGCACATTGTTTGCTCAGCGCGCTGCATATAATTATGACAATTGAAAAAACAACAGCAACCACAACAACAGAACGGCGACGGCGGCAACGAGTTTCGCCCTGGTCCTCAGTCGCAAAAACACATTCGCCCGCGACGAGCAGATGCCGCGCCTCTGGCTGGGGCGAGCGAAAGGGACGGGAGCAGAAGGAGTCCGTCGGCGCGCGTGTGTGTGTGGGTGCGTGGCGGGGTCTGTGCGTGTGCATATCATAATAAGGATAACACGATAATCAGCTTAATGGGCGAAATTTCGAGTCGCTCGTCGAGGCGCGCCGGTGCGGGCAGAGAAGGGGGAGGGAGCGGGGCAGGGGCGACGGCGTCTCGCCGGATCGTGCGAGGACTCGCCTGGAACCGGGCGAGCGGGGGAGAGGGGAGAAACTGGAAAACAATCTGTCACCAGCCGTTGTCTTCTTCTTCTTCGGCTCGTTCTCCCCCTCCATTCGCCATCCCTCTCCCTCCCCCACCCCTTGTTCTGGGGAAAATTCCTAATTAAAAAGCGGAATTTTTCGGCATTTCTTCTTCTTCTTGCGAAGTCCTTGCAGTAGCCAATTACTTCCTCCGCTCCTTCGCCCACGGTGCGTCTCGCTCTTCCCTTCTCGACAGCTCCGGAAGGATTCTGTCCAAGGACGACTTTGTCTCCTTCACTGCTCCGCCTCCCGCCATTGTGTTTTTCTCCCTTTCGTACTAGTGTTTTTTATTTTCCTGCATTTTTGTATTCGCTATCTCGCTCTCTTTTTCTCTCGCTATTGCAAAATCCTAATTCCTTCCCTCTTCCTCTCAGCCCTCTCTCCTGCTCCAGGGCCCACTCTGTCGCCTCCTCGTCCATTGTTTGGGCTTCCTGCGGTTTCTCCCTCTGTTCCTAATCGCATTTTCACTGTCCTCCCTCTCCCTCCCTCTCTCTCTCTTTCTCTCTCTCTCTGTCCGTCACTGGGCGACTGAGCCGGCCTGAGTCCTCCGGCCTGAGTCCTCCGGCTTTGTCAACGATTAATCCTTGGCCGCGACCACGGAAGCCACGGAGGCCACAGTGGCTAATGAGAGCAGATCGAATGGAGAGGCCACGAGCGCGGGCGAGGAGCCAGCGACGCCGGCTGAGGGGCGGCGCAGAGGGAGCTGGAGCGAGCCGCGAAGCGATTTGTCATCCAAGGAGTCGTCGGCCGGGATCAACTGGGCACGGCCCGGGCCGCATGACCCGAAGTCGGTTGCTCAGGACCCAACAAGGAATGAGTCCGAGCTGCCCAATAGAGTGAGATGAGGTCGCAGGTTCGAGGTCACGAGAGGTTTCCGAGGAGGGACGGAGACCTCTGTTGGACAGATTGGGCCTAGGGCACATTAGCAGTCAAGCCGGCGGAACAGCAGACATGATCGTGAAAATGGCAGCACACAGCAATTTATGCGCCACAGCTACAGCAACAACAATCGCCAGCACTACAACGGCAGCAACGCGACTACAACTCCCAACTACAGCATCCACAGCATCCCCAATGGCTCTGGGAGTCTCGAATAAAATCAAATGAAATTGTCAAAAATCTCGCCGTGCGACGGAGCCGCTGGACCAGGCGGGGAGAGAGAGACGCGGAGGGGCGGGGGCGGGGGCGGAGGTGCGTCGCCGTCAAAACACTTCACTCGACTCGACTCAACAATCGCTGCAAATTGCATAAAAATTGCGCCATTGTGTGTCGTTTCGTTCGCTCCCACTCCCACGCCCGGCGCTGTGTCCGTCTCTTTCCCTCCCCATTCTGCCTTTGTGCAGCGTCTGCCGCGATAGTTTCCCGCGTTGTTGTTGCCGTTGCTGTCTTCGTTGCCGCCCGTCTGTCCTCAGTTGGCTCCGTCCTCGACGTCGCCGTCGTCTTCGTTAAATTTGCTGCTTGCAAATAACTTGCAATCAACTACGCCGGCATCGCCGCCGCCGAGCAACATTCCTGGCGTGCCGCTCGAGATGCCACGCCCACAGTGTCCCCGCCGAGCCCGACCGCCCGCGCCACTCGTTGGCTGCACCCGCCCGCGTCCTGCTCGTCGCAGACGCCGCCGCTCCTCGCCGGCCCCTCCCGTCGTCCTTCCCGCAGTTCCTCCCTCGTCGCTGGCGCCTTCCGCCGAGTTCCCGGACTCCCTTTCAACCCTCGCCTCCGGCCCTTCACCTGGTCCTCTCTTCGCCCCTCGTTCTGCCGCTCCCCGCACCTCCGACTCGCCGCCTCGTCGCCTCGCCATCGTCCTCTTCGCCCCCTCTCCCCACTGGCCTCGCTCACCCTGTTGGTCGTAATCGTCCATAGAATCAATTTAAGTTTTCCTTCTTTGTAGCCGGCTTTTGTTTCACCGTCGCTACGCCCCGACCTCCCACGAGCCACGACCAGAGCCTCGTCCTCTCTCGCTCACTTGAGTCGAGTGAGTGCGCCGACGAGATCCTCGGATCCTTGACTCGCGGGCAAAGGAATTTTTATGAGCTGCCATCGCTCGTCCCAGGCGCCCCCTCGTCCTCCTGGCGACCCCTTCGTCTCGTGTCCTCATCTGCGTCGTCATCGTCGTCTTCCTCCTATTTATTCCATCCTCCGCTCGTCCGCCTCCGCGGTCTGCTCGCGTCGCTGCAGTTGGTTGAACCCGCGCCGAGGATTGAGCGGCAATCGCGGCGCGTAATAATGTCCTTGGTAACCTTGCAGCGAGTCCTGCCGCAGCCATGTCGTCCTTGGTCCGCGCTCCGCGCCAGGGCTGGGTGCTTGGTCGTTGATCCTGGTCCTTCAGCCGGGTGCTGCCGTTTGTCCTTGGCGGCGTCTGGTGCAGGAACCCTCATCCCCAAGCCCTCGCTGTTTCTTCCCGAGCCCGGCGTCGGTTCGAGGCCCTCCCTCGTGGCCTGCCCGCGCCCCGTTGCTAGTCCGCCTTGATTGATATTGATATTAACTCCAGCTGTAACGCACTTGGCTCGCCAGCTCCCTGTCCATGTCCGCCACGCCCCCCCAAGCCGACCCGACCCAGGAACTGAATGCCCTTTTGTCCGCCGCCTCCTCCGTGGAGCCTCCGTTGCCGAGGTTTCCACCCTACAGAGCAGGTTTGGCGCCCCTCAGAGGATCGGCCGCGGGCCTCGGTGGAGCCTCCTCGCCTGGGTCGGGGCCCGTGATTGAATCGCTTGCATGTTGAGGTTTCGATTGTTGTATCATTTCGCCCTCCGTGTCGGAAGCCAGGACACACGGAGTCCCTCGCACACGCACACACACACACACACACGCACACCCAGCCACCACAAAGCACAAAGACGCCTCACACACGGAGACAAACCGCAGCGGCGTCGGACCGGCTGCAGCTCCTTGAGCGAGTGACACGGCCCATGAAAGCAAACTTAATAAGCTGTGAGTGGCTCCGGCCGGCCCGAGAGTGCTTCACGAGCCATTGCCTTGCCCCACCCTCTCCCCTGCCGCTCCACCCCCGCTCTTTCCGCCCCGACTCTTCTGCTCCGCTCCGTCCACCGTTGCTCGAGCGCCCTCCGAGGGCTTCGCCTGCCTCGACGCTCCCGAGGCCGGTTTTCAGGGCTCTTGATCTTCGCCACTTCGACCCCACGCCTTCGATGAGCCCTCGGCCTCGTCCTTGAGGGTGGATTGGGTCCTTTCCTTTCACCTGCTCGGAGGCCCTCATAATTCGCCCCATTTGAGCCACTCGTCACTTGGACACGTCATGGATACGCTCTTAATTACCGCACCCCTCTCTCTTCCCCTCTTTCTGTCCCTTTCGTTCGCCCCCGCTCGAAGTGTCGCCTGACCAAATTAGTCAAGTGCACAAATCGTTATCCTTGAGCACTTGAGCTAATCCTTTGTCAAGGCGCTCGTCTGGCTCGCCTGTGGTTTTCCCAACACTCACATGCCGTTGTTGGTGTTGTTGCTTCCGTCATTTGGGATGCCGACGAGGCCTGTCGTCTGGCATTCAGATTGTCAAAGGACACTGGACAGGACTCGAGTCAGTCACATTCGGCCGTTGGTTTCCGCACGCACATCGACCCGACTCGACTCAGCCCGATTCAGTGGCCCAGATTAAGTCACTTGATTTGCTCGCCAAGGACAACAACAGCAAGAGTGCAACAACACCAAGGGAAACAGCATCGGCAACAACGTAGTCAACAGCCCCGGAATCGGAATCGAACTCGACTCGAGCGCCTCGTCTCATGGGTCGACTGGGCAGCGGTAGGCGCCGACGAACTCGAGGCATCTCGGGCCGAAGCCCAAGGCGTGGGCTGCCAGCACCCGGGCCCGTCTTCGGTCCAACCATGCGAACGTCTTCGACCTGTCCTGGGTGCCCGGTGTCCGTCCTCCGTCGGCCCTGCCGCCTCTGGATCGCCCGACGCATTGACACATTGACGACGGCTGTCATCGGGCTGTCACTGGCAGTGGACGCCACCTGGGCCGAGGCCTGTCGGCGGCGAACGGCTCTCACGACGAGGCCGAGGTCGAAGACACGGGGCAGGTGGAGGGCTGGAGTCCTTGAGTCCCAGGACTGGGGCGAAGAGTCGAAATTCGGGTGGCGGCAGAGAAGTTCCAGTGAAGTGGAGAACGATTAGGACGAGTGGAAGTCGGGAGCACCTGATGGAAGATGTGTTGAAGAGAGAGGAGACGACCGGAGCGTAGGAGGTCGAAACCTCTCATTCCGCCATGATTTTAACCCAACAAAACGAAAGATTGCGAGAAGACCTGTGTCAATAATGAACTATTGTAGCTTTATTGAATACTATTAAGTGCTGGAGACCAAGATAAGTCATTGAAAGTCGTCAAAGTGATTGGTTTTGCGGCCTTCCCTCCGTTCTGGCGTCGAGCGAGCCAACACCAATATAGTGCAGAGATACTCTTTATTGGGCCAATTCGCGCACTTGTTCCAGGGAGCAGTCGGGCCGTTTATGGCGCTCCCCCCGTTCCAAGAAGCCTCTATCGCCCCGGGCCGCCAGCGGAGCCTCGTCTGGCTATGAAGCGGGCGCTGGTTATCGCGGAACCTCGAGTGCCCGCCCGCTTACGCCGCATATCGGGCGCCGATAAGCGATCGCGCTCGCCGGCTGCCGACTTCAGTTGCCTCCCGACCTCGCCCGAGAGCGCCAGCGACAGAAATGCCGAGCTCCAGACACCCGGTCGCCGCCCCTACGCCGCCGATGTTGCTGCCGCTCCTGCTGCTGCTGGGGCGCGCGACGACGGCCGCGGCCGCTGCCGCCTGGACCTGCGCCCAGAACGTCAGCGACTTCCCCGTGGACATCGAGCAGGTACGACCAGCCCCAGCACCCATCCAAAGCCACAGCCCAATCTTCCGCTCGGGTCTCCGCAGCTCTCCGGCACCTGGTTCGAGGTGGCCCGCCTGCCCGAGGTGGCGGTGCCGGCCTGCGTCAGCGCCCTGGCGCCCGCGACGACGCTCGCCGCCAACGACTCGTACGAGCTGCGCGTGGACTTCGTGAACAACGTGAACGGCCAGTGGCGGCGCGAGGCCGAGACCCTGCACTTCCCCTGGACGGAGGACGCGAGCCGCGGCCGCTTCCAGCTGACCTACGGCGAGGGCGCGCTCGCGATCCGCATCGTCTACCGGCTGGTGGGCACGGACTACGCCAACCTGGCCGTCGTCTGCGGCTACACGGAGATGGCGTCGGCCGCCTCCTTCCTGAAGGTCCTGGCGCGGCGCCGCAACGTCAGCGAGGCGATCAAGACGAGCGTCCAGACAATGGCCGACGAGTACGCGCCGGGCCTCAGCTTCGGCTGGGTGGACCAGTCCGAGAGGTGAGGCCGAGTCCGAGTCCGATCCACTCACTCTCTCTCTCTCTCTCTCCCTCCGCAGGTGCGACGGGGCGAGCGCGGCGACGCCGCTCGTGGCCGCGGTCCTGGCGCTGGCGACGCTGCTCTGCCTGCGGAGCCACCGCCTGCAGTGGCGTCGAAAACAACACGAGTTCTGGGGCCGATGAATGGGAGCCCGGACGGACGCGTCAACCGTTGCCTCACTACAGAATTCAGCAGAGTATTAATTGAAAACAGTTTGCGATTTCAGAGAAAACGAAATAGAACTGAAAAAAGTGACAAACGTTGTTTGTTTTTTTTTTTTTTTGTTTGTTTCTGATAAAAGTCGCACTGGCAGCGATAACAACAACGACGATGGTCAACAGAAGCGACAGCAGTGCAGGCAGCAACAACAACAACCCCCACCACAACGGAACGACGTCGCCGACGCTAACTCGGAACTCGCAACTCACGGCCCCGGCACGAGTCACGCACGCCGCGCGGTGCGACCGACGGAACTGAACACGAGCGCCGGCCGAGGCAACGAGTTGGAGCCGCACTCGTCGGCGCGACGAATGAACGGGGCGATTGAGCGAGTGGTCGGGCTGGAGAATGAACCGTAACGAAGAGAGTGCGATTCATCGGAGAGCAGAGCGCGAGAGAGGCGAATTCGCGGCTTATAAGAACATGCGGCTGGTGGCAGCGCAACATGCCTCCAATTGGAATCCATTGGCCGCAGCAACAATGTGTCTCGTGGATGATGCGAGGCACAGGAGATGTTGCGCAACACCTGGATGTCGTCAGGGCCAAGCCCATGTTGCATTGGGGATGTTGCGAGCGGCGCTGGAGGAGCCGGCTGGAGCAACAAATCCGCTCATCGGACTTGTTGCTTCCATTGCTCGTATTAGTCCGTCGCCCTTTTTTGTGTCATCGAGAGGCTCCTCGTCTTCCTGTGGCCCCTCCCACTCCGCCGGGCGTCTCCTATCCCCCGCTCCCTCTCGCCCTCAGTCGCTCACGCTCGCTTCGGCTTGATTGAAGATTGAGCCGGGCCGAAACCGAGTCCGCATAAAAGCGGGCTTGGACCGAAACTGAGCAATTAAAGGAGCGCCATCCGCGAGCCCGGGACGGGTCGAACTCGCTTTAATTAAAATTGATACAGATGTGGATGCGACGCCGCCCCGCCGCCCCGCCGCCCCGCAGCCCTGTCCGGGCCGTTGGCAACGCCGGTCAACTTCTAATTAGCAGGGCCGCCGTCGCGCACAAAGCGGTCCACGTTGAAGTGGAAAAAACTCGTCCTCCATCGTTGGCGCTCGCTCCTCGTCTGCCGGGCAAAAAGTGTTCAAACTCTTTCCCCCCTCTGCCACCCTCTGTGTCTGCTCGCGCCGCTCCTGGCCCGGGTCCATCCGCGTCTGGCCGCCGCCGCCAACGCATAAATTTCGCCGCTCGCGAATTCTTGGCGTGAAGAATGCGCAAACTTTGCGCAGCATACTTTCGGGCGCGCTGCAAAGTTTCCTCCAAAGCCCCTCGCCCTGCTTCCGCCGTCGCGCACTCGGACCGGTCTCTGTTCCGCCACTTGTCTTCGCTGTTATTGAGAATTTCCCCGCCCGTTTTGGTCTGCCGTCCTCTCGTGGAGTCCCAGACCCAACCCGCGGCGGAGTCAGCCAAGCACCGTTAAAAAGGCGGTCCAAACCACCTTCTCCAGCTGGCTTCATCACCTCTGCGCCCATTCTCAGACCTCAGAGCCTTCTGTGCTGCTCCTCCAGTACCACGAATGTGGTCCTTGTTAGTATTCAGTGCCAGAGAAATCTTTGGAGCTTCGACTTCTCCAGCCGTTAACTGCTCCAATCATGTTCGTGTGTTTGCGTCGGGGGCTCGCATAATTTGTCCATACAAAGATTGAAACAGTCTGAGAAATCACCACTTGGAAGGCTTCGCGATCGGCACCTGCGGCGCCCGGAGGCGGCCGAGCCCCCACCCTCGGGCCGAGGTGGCTCCCTTGGAAACCCCGACGCCCGGCCGCTTCCGCAGGGCCGTCATTAATCAGCGCTCGTCCAGCCCGGGCCGACCGCCGACCTCCTCAACTCAACCCAACCCGTCCCCGGCTGCGGCCGAGCGTCATCGGCGAACTCTTTTCACCCGAGGAATCTGCGCCGTCCGCCGCATCACGTTTCGGCCATTAATTCATTACAAGGTGCGCGGGGCAGGGGCAGGGACAGCGGCAGACAGGAGGGGTCGAGCGAGGGGGGTGGGGAGGTCGTTTAGGGGCCATTAAAATGCAGGCAACATGCGTTAAATCAATATTGTTAACCGGAATTGGAGCACAACAACCACACTAAGCACGTCGGCGACGACGACAACAACAAAAAACAACAACATACTCTTTTCACAGCAGCAAGGCGAGGGCCATTCATCCGACGACAACAACAACACGCCCTGCCCCGACAACCAACACCGTATCAATATCGGCCGCAAGATCTCGACATTTCATTGACTCGCTCCCGAGCCGTCGTGAGCCAATACAGCCAACAACGACAACAACAACCACCAGTAGTGCGATCTCGCTCTTCTTCTTGACGTGGATATGAGGCCGTTAACGGCTCGAGGCGGTGGGTCGAGCGTCGGGCGGGGAAGTGGGGGAAATTAATCTAATTTTAATGAGGCGAGGAAGAAGCGGGCGAATCGAGGTGCTAGCAGGAGGTGAAAGAGGAAGGTGAGTGGGAGAAAATCGGGCGCAAGGCGGGGATGGGAAGATGGCAGATTGGGTTTGGCGGGGCGAGCGAGCGAGCGGGCGAGGTGGAGGCGCCGGTTGAGGTGGCCGGAGTCGCAGGTCAGGAAATTAATTAAAAATGCCGTGCGATGGGTCGAGGCCGGGCCGGGGCCGGGCCGAGGAGGCGATAAAACGGCTGATGGAGGAGAGGACGGTAATAAAGAACCGACTGGGAGGTGGGGCGAAGGAGACGTGACGGGAGCAGACGAGGGCGTTAAATACGGGAGAGCGGAGGAGGGAAATTTGGGGCAAGGAAGAAACTCCGAAATAAATCAACAACGACAAATTGCACATGTGGAAGAACGAGGAGAGGAATTTGGGGAAAAGTCAACCAAGGCAAGTGGCGACTGAAGAAGAGGTGAAGGTTGTTGTGTTCATAGTTATATATGGTATTATTTTAATTTATAAAAATTGCCGGACAAGTCCGACGAGATCGTGTGGGCGGAGGCGGAGGCGGAGGCGGCGGGACTGAGGATGATTCCGGGCTTCGAAGCAGACGCGATTCCAGAATCGTCACGACTTCCCTGGAGTCTTTCCCGTGGGTCCTTCGGAGAGTCGGCCGCTCTCGCATGGAGCCTGAGCAGCTTTTGGTCTGTTTCGGATCAGGTGGGACACGGGGGTCGTGGGGAACCCGCTGTCCGCCGGCCGAGAAAAATGGGCGAGAGAAGCCAAGGAAAACAGAGACAAATGTGTGCGCACCACGTGATTAATCTGAGGGCCAGTAGCGGGGGGGG